>JAJIBD010006974.1:0-77518 GCA_021461705.1 Cryptotis parvus | reverse complement strand
TCATCTGAAATCAACCATGCTTACTATTATCTTGCTCATATAGCACTTACTGTGTTACATAGACAAAATTTGAACTTTCCCCCTTTTTTAAAAAGTTTTTTTTTTTTAATTTTGGGGCCACACCCTAAGAAAGGTTTTACTCACGACTCTGTGCTCAGGGAATCACTCCTAGCAGTATCAGAGGACATCTATGGTGCCAGGCATAGAATTGGCGTCAGCCTCTACTACCTTACCAGGGCGGTACTGTTACCCTGTACTGTCTCTCCGCCCGACCCCAAAACACTTTTCAAATACTCAAAAAGAGTTGTAGCACCAAGCTTCAGGAAAGGACCTTACATGGGCATGCATGTGTGTGCATGGAAACACTCTGGCTTCCTATGCAGAGTATTTCCATGAATTCTCCAGTTCACAGTGGAAATGATGCTCTGCCCAGCCCGAGCAGGACGTCCAGGTTCATGCAAGTCAGTGTGGCTGCCTGGCAGTGTGGCAAGCCTACGGCCGCTCCCCTGCTCCGGAAGCCTATCTCTGTGTGCTCACATGGGTGCTCCTGGGCCCTAATCACTTCTGTCCAGGACACCAGTCACTCGGGATTAGGGTCCATCCGTATGACCTCACTGCATCTGAATCATCTCTTTGAAGCCTGTATCTCCAAACACAACTGTTTCACGTCTTTGAAGTCCTGGCTCCATCACATTCCGGGGTGGTCTGATCTGGTCTGATACAACAATCCTCTAACATAAATGGCTGCACATAAAATATAGAAATAATGATACTGGTATTTTACACATAGACGCGTATGTGTAAACCAGGCATTTGAAAGGCCTTGTACCCTCCTGCTTAGTGACTTTCCATCTCAGGAACTCGGGGACTGGGGTGAATTGTTGCTAGACACACCTGAATTTAGCACAAGTTCCTTCCTCCCTCCCACCCACCTCAAGCCCCCTGCCCCAGGCACGACAGGAATTTACATTTGTAGGCAGGAAGAGGGGGCAAGTTCAGCTTGTCATGTATCACCCACAGACAGGAAGAACTGAGTATATTCCAGGGAGCCACAGGAAGTCAGAGACTAGGCCTGGGAGCCTGAGGTGACTGTTGTAGGCCCTGGTCGTCAGTAAAATAAGACACAAGCCAGCCCTGGCAGGTGGACACTTGCCCTTGGCTGTAATGGGCTCAGCGTGGGGCAATGGACTGAATGAATGCACAGGGCAAGGCCAAAGTCTGTCCTCGGAATGGTGGCGCTCAGCCCTGGCCTCACTTAGCACCCAAAACACGAACAGCCCTGCTCACAGGCTAAACCTCAGAGGCCCCTTCTTTGGAAAAATTGTAAAATCTGTTCGGAAAGCTGATCTTTGGCCTCCCACAGACAAAAGAGCAGGAACAACTCAGCCTGGAGGCTGCCAAGGCTAGCCACTTGTGCATTGTCTCCAACTATAGACCAAAGCTTCAAACGGAAACCAGGGAAAGAACAAAACTTTTAAGAAAGATAGGGAGGGCCAGAGCATAGTACAGCAAATAAGGTGCTTGCCTTGCTTGCAGCAGACCCAGTTCAATAATCTCTGAGCACAGAGCCAGGAGTAACCCCTGAGCATCCCCGGTGTGTCCCCAAACACGCAAACAATAAGATACGCGGAGATGGCTCATGCTTTGCATGCAGGGCCCCAGGTTGGATCCCGGACGCGGTGTGAGCCCCCACCTCAGCCAACACTGTCCCTGCAGTAATCCCCAAGTTCTACCAACTGTGGGGGAAAAAAGAAAGAACATTTTATATCTAAAGGATTCTATATTTCAAATAGGATATATCATTCATAATGATATATAACATTTTCATTTAACAAATTTAATGATTTGATAACTTTATTCAATTTAATGCAGTTTAATAAAATTCTTGGAAGATAAGGTAAAGAATGCCTCTCATGGGGCCAGAGCAATGGTACAGCACAGACTCACGTGTCTACAATGCAGATTTGATTCCCAGCATCCCATATGGCTCCATGAGCATTGCCAGGAGTAATCCTGAGCACAGGGTCAGGAGTTAAATCATCTCAATAACTGGACCTTTGGAAAATGCCAGCATCCTCTTGTGATGTAAAGAAGTCAAGAAACTTAGATTTAAAGGAAACAACCTGACATCATAAATCCATACATGAAAGACTCAACAGAGAAAGAATGAAAATTCTTCCTGTAAGACCAGCAGCAAGACAAGGACATCTGCTTTGGCCTCTTACTCTGCGGGAGGAATACACGAGGGTCCTCAGGGAGCACTCTTCAGCTAGGGAGGAATGCACGAGGGTCCTCAGGGAGCACCCTTCAGCTATAAGAAAACTAGGACTTGAGATCTCAGACTCAGCCACTGGCTGTAGTTTGACACTGCTGTGGACCATCTAGACAGTTGAGAGAGTAAATTCTTTTTGTTGTTGCTGTTTTGGACCATACCTGGTGGTGCTCAGGGCTTCATCCTGGCTCAGTGCTCAGACTCCTGGTGGGTCTGGGGAACCATACTTATAATGTCGGGGATTGAACCACCGTGGGTTGCAAGCAACACAGGTGCCTTAACCCCTGTATTCTGTCTCTGGCCCAAGGGAGTTTTCAATACAAGGGAAAAGAGTCTTCTAAACCTAAGGGCATTAATGGATGCCAATTAAAATTGTGTGCAGATAAAAATATTTCAAACATGCTCAAACAAACATGTTCAAAATTTTTCATCCATGAGACGGTCTAGAAAAGGAAGAGCTATGGAGACCATAGAAATGACCAGCAGTCTCCA
The DNA here is from genome assembly GCA_021461705.1 of Cryptotis parvus. Lineage (NCBI taxonomy): Eukaryota > Metazoa > Chordata > Mammalia > Eulipotyphla > Soricidae > Cryptotis > Cryptotis parvus. Next base: position 74,754 of record JAJIBD010006974.1, on the reverse strand, counting down.
GGGCTTTGGGGCTAAGGAGGGCGAATGGGTGGTGGAGCAGAAAGGATTTGGGGAACGAAGTTCGGGCAGCACTGCCAAACTCCGCCACCTGATGCTTAGGGCTTACTCCTGGCTCTATGCTCAGGGATCACTCCTGGAAGGTTCAGGGGACCATATGGGGAACTGGGGATTGAGCATGAGTGGACTGCATGCAAAGCCATCTCCTACTGGCTGTACTATCACTCCCACCCAGGAGGGTTTTTTGTTGCTGCTGTTATTAGTGAAATTATTCTGGATTATACTCTAGCGGTAGATCTAATATGTCTCTGTCAAAATCCACGAAATGGATAACAGAGAGTGAGACTTTGAGGTGTTACAAAGCTAAGGTCATTCAATACTGACGTGCAAACACCACTCATTTGAGGGGCTGGAGTGATAGCGCAGCAGGTAGGGCATTTGCCTTGCATGCGGCTGACCTGGATTCAATTTCCAGCATCCCATATGGACCCCGAGCACTGCCAGGAGTAATTCCTGAGCGAAGAGCCAGGAGTAACCCCTGAGCACGCCGGTGTGACCAAAAAAAAAAAAATAACTTATTTGACTGGGAAAGAAATAGAGGACAGTGGGGTTTAGTGATTTTTTTTTTTTTTGGTAAGCCTCATTGGATGTATCGTAGAAGAGTTTTGTGAAAATCGGTTGTACTTTTTTTTTTTTTTTTTTTTTTTTTTTGCTTTTTGGGTCACACCCGCAATGCTCAGGGCTTACTCCTGGCTCTGCACTCAGGAATTATTCCTGGCGGTGCTCAGGGGACCATATGGGATGCCGAGGATCAAACCCGGGCAGGCATGGGCCGGCCGCTGCAAGGCAAACGCCCTACCCACTGGGCTATTGCTCCGGCCCCTGGTTGTACTTTAATGGCAAAGTTTTCTTTCACCAAATGGATGCTAGTCAAATACTCCACAATTAATAATACAATGTTAGTGCAAGTTTCTCACCAATACTACACTCAAAAGATCAAGGGAACTGAAGTTCTGGGGCCGGAATGATAGCACAGCGGGTAGGGCATTTGCCTTGCTCATGGCCGACCCGGTTCGATCTCCGCATCCCATATGATCCCCTGAGCACCACCAGGAGTAATTCCTGAGTGCAGAGCCAGGAGTAACCCCTGAGCATCGCTGGGTATGACCCAAAAAAAAAAAAAAAAGGTAACTGAAGTTCTGAGACAAGAAAATCTTTTTGTTGGGGCCAGAGAGATAGAATGGGGTAAGGAGCTTGCCTTTGTGCAGCAACCCAGTTCAAGTCCCAGCATCTGTATGATCCCTTGAAATACCACAAGGAGTGGTACCTGAATGCAGGGTAAACCTTGAGTATCCCAAAAACCAAAAAAAGAAAAAGAAACTCCACGTGTGATGTAGCCCCCAGATTCCAATGCCTTCATGTGACTGTCTCTTCGTATATATTTATAAAGGACTATAAGGAGAGAAGGCAGGGGCTGAGAGGTACCAACAGGCAGATGCTTGTACTGCACACGGCTGACCCAGATTTGATCCCCAGCACATCATACAGTCCCCAAAGTCCCACCAGGAGTGGTCTCTGGGGACTACTGGGTGTAACCTCAAAACAAACAGACTTTTTTTTTAATCTAGACAAAGCAAAGAGGGAGTTAACAAACGTAACAAAAGTCACTCTGAAGCAGGAGCAATAGCACAGCGGGTAGGGCGCTTACCTTGCACGTAGCCGACCAGGGTTTGATCCCCAGCATCCTATATGGTCCCCTGAGCACCACCAGGAGTAATTCCTGAGTGTAGAGCCAGGAGTAACCTCTGAGCATTGCCGGGCATGACCCAAAAAGAAAAAGTCTCTGTAGGACTCTGAGGGAAAGGGAGGGGGCTGGGGAGGTAGGGCGTGCTTCAGTGTGATGGGATGATAGGAATTGTGGACCATAAGGACACATGCCAAGGGGGAAGCAGTATTCCCAAGATTTAAGTAGTGCTACAATGCTATTTACCATTCTTTCACATTAAATCTTTAATAACAATACATTGTTATGATCTTGAATTCTGTACATGAATGATGAGCAAGGGATTTTATTAATAATAGGATGATCTAAATTGATTAAAAAAACAAGAAAAAAGCGAGGACTTTTTTTGTGGAAATGGGTACATTCAGTTGCTTTGAAATTGTTGCAATATTGTTGAGAATTCATGTTGATCGTGCTAAGAGTTGACACAAGATTAGTGAATTTACTTAGCTCGAACAGAGGTCGTTGTCTGAAATGCACTTGCCTTTGCTCCCAAATTCAGATCAATTCCTCTGAAAAACATAAACTCGTCATGCCCACGTGGTTGCATATTTGAAAGGGAAACCCTGAAAGCACCGTGAATTTTTTTTTTTTGGGGTCACACCCGGCAATGCTCAGGGGTTTCTCCTGGCTCTCCACTCAGGATTTACTCCTGGTGGTGCTCGGGAACCATATGGGATGCCAGGGATGAATCGGCCAGGCATGGGCCGGCTGTGTGCAAGGCAAACGCCCTACCTGCTGGGCTAGCCCTCCAGCCCCAGCACCGTGAATTTTAAAGGGAAAGTCACACAAAGCTCTCTGAAGACATTTGCAGTTATTCTGCTCTACGTGCGGCCCCTGACCAGCTGCTCCTCAGGTGGGTCTTGTCATAGGGAGCTGAGCTCATAAGTGAGCATCCCACCTGTGTGTGCTGCTGCCTCGGTCCCCACCTACCACACAAGCCCTGGGGCCAGTGACATCCACGGCCAGGCATGGTTAGGGTTAAGTGGGGACAGGCCCAGGGCTGTGATCATTGCTCCGGTGGGTCCGTGGACGGCCGCTGCAATGTGGACACGCTTCTCAGACCACAACAGGCGCTGAGTGACATGGGCCTGGCCAAGTGGGCTCCCTCTGCCCGACCCTGCTGTCTACTCCCACAGAGGACAGGCCAGCGGCTCCTCTGCTCTCATGAGCCACCTGGGCCCAACCGGTCAGCACCTCACCCACTGCCTGGCGGTCCCTGTGGGGAGGTGTCGCCTGGGATGTTCTGCCTCTGTCCCCACCCCCGGCCCCTAGCGCTCAGGGCGAGCACAGTGACTCAGAGATGGAAACCAGATGCCACGAGAGGGTTTCATTCAGGCCCCAGAACCAGGCATGGGAGCTGAGTCTGCACCCCTCACCCCAGCAAGATCCGGGTAAGGCAGCACTCAGTGTGTGTGTGTGTGGGGGGGGGCAGGCATGGGATGGGGCCTCAGTTCCTCTAAAGCTATTTCCGGTTTGGATTTGGGGGCTTGGGGGGCCAGAGTCATTGGTCTGGAGGCTTGTCCTGACCTGTTCATTTACTCATTTACTCTGGGGTCTGCTGCCCTGCCCAAAGGAGACCCCCCCAATGGGTCCCCAGCAGGGGCAGGCAGGGCAAAAGCTAGACATTCAGGAACAGAGGTGTGTGCCCATATGCTCTATGGGGACTCTCCTCCTCCGGAAGCGGCTTCAGAGGGCAAAGGGCTTCCTTGTCTCACCTGCCCTGAGGCAGTTTCTGATCCCACAGCTCTCCCGGTGACAGGTGAGGGGGAGCAAGTCAGTGTCAGAGTCACGGGCTGGACAGAAGGGGAGGCGGCTGAGGAGGAGGCCCCATAGCTTCCAGGCTGGTCTCAGGGTGGGAGGAGCCTGGGTCTAGGCAGGAGGGGCTGGAGGGGCGTGGCGGGAGGTGGGCCCCCACAGGGTAGGGTGGGAAGAAGCTGACTCGCACCCAGAGGAGCGGCAGGAAGAGGGAGAGCCCAAAGGCACGGAGAGGAGGTGAGAGGTGCAGAGCGGGAGGCAGGGCTGCTCTGGGCTGCCTCAGTTTACACATCTGGAGAGTCTCCCCATCTGTGGCCCCAGAGTGGATTGGGGCAGAGATCGGGGAGAGTTGGTCGGGTATGGAGGACCCAGAAAAAGTCAAGATTGTGAGGGAGCCACGCCTGAAAAGTGGGGTCGCGGCAGAGGGATGAAGCTGACCCCCACTTCTGGGGTGCAGACAGACGGGGAGGGAGGAGGCGCCAGCACAGGGAGGGTTAAGTATCCTGGGGTCCCACCCCGCTGGATCCCTCCTGTGTTTACTTCATCCCCCAAATGTTCAGCCTCCGCCTGGCCCCTCCCCATGGGCCTTGGGGAGGCCAGGGGCGGGGTTGGGGGTAGGCCAGGGATTGGGCCTGGAAGCCAGCAGACTTGGGGTGCCAAGAGGAAGGAGGCCAGGGGAGGTGGAGCCCAGAGTGAGGTTCGGGGGTGTGTAAACAGGAGGGTCGGTGATGCGGAGGAAGAGTGTGCCAGAACAGGGGGGCAGGGTGGACAGTGGCTGCCCCGGCTGTGGGTGGTGGCCAAGAGCCACATCTCCGGCCACAGGCTGCGGCAGTGGGAGAACAGGACGGGCCCTGGGCTGCCAGACACCGCGAAAGGGACCCCCTGTCCCCTGCACCTGTGCACAGGACCAGCCAGGAGCGTGGCAGAGGAAGAGCTGGTGGCGCTGCCCTGCAGGCCAGTGACTGGTAACAGAGGTGACCATGTGGGGGCAGCTGCTCGCACTTGCCCTGTGTCTGGTCACTGCCGGCTGGGCCCAGGCCCAGCTCCCCGGGCCCAGACGCGGCCTGCAGGTGGCCCTGGAGGAGTTCCACAAGCACCCGCCTGTGCAGTGGGCCTTCCGCGAGACCGGCGTGAGCAACGCCAGCGACACGGTGAGGGGCCGTGGGGCCAGGGAATCCCGCACGCTCTCGGGAGCCATGACACCCCGCTTTCCCAAGGCCCTCCCCAGCTGTGGGTGCTAGTTCACTGTGGGGGAGGAGACAGGACCAGCACTAGCTCCGGCCACTGAGCTGGTCGTGGGCTTTCGTCCATCCATCTGTCCACAGACCTTCCCTGCTGGGACTTTTGTGAGGCTGGAATTTCAGCTGCAGCAAACCACCTGCCGGAAGAAGGACTGGAAATCAACTGAGTGCAAAGTCAAGCCTAATGGGGTGAGTGGAAGCACGCTATGTGTGCCGCGGACACACGTGTTGCATGTGTGCATGCATCCTGCATTAATTACCTGGGCGCATGTGTGTGCTGTGCTGCCTGGGGGCATGCACATGTGTGATGTCATGTACATGTACTGTGCTGTCTGGATGCATGTACACGTGATGTCATGTGCTGTGCTGTCTGGGGGCATGTACACGTGTGATGTCATGTACATGTACTGTGCTGTCTGGATGCATGTACACATGATGTCATGTGCTGTGCTGTCTGGATGCATGTACACGTGATGCCATGTGCTGTGCTGTCTGGGGGCATGTACACGTGTGATGTCATGTGCTGTGTCATGTACATGTACTGTGCTGTCTGGGGGCATGTACATGTGCGATGTCATGTACTGTGCTGAGTGCATGTATGTGTGTGCATGTCGTGAGCAGGTGGCAGAGACAGAAACGGGCACACACATGGTTATGGTGTGTGGGCTGGTCTTGGACAGGACGTAGGGGGGCGTGGGCAGCTCCCAGGACTGTCCTTCAGTGGGTTCCTCACCTCACACTGAGAGTCCAGCTCTCAGCCCCCAGACATGGGGACGGAGCCCAAATGGAGTCTGCCCCCCCCCCCAGGTCTGGTGAATCCTGTCTTCACAGGGCAGCCAATTCCTATCACCTGACTGTGGTCCTGAAGGCTCTAGATGCCTTCATGGGCTCTTCTCCGTCAGCAGAAGTGGAAGGCACAGACGGTTGGTTTCCAAACCACCCGTGCCAGGGCCTTGTGTTCAGTCAGTTCTTACAAGAAAAGGCAAAGTAAGGTCACGGTGACGACAGGGAAGACCTTCAGCCAGAGAGCTGGCCCAGGGGGCAGAGCTCTTACCTCTCAGGCCGAGGGCCCCAGCAGCACTATGTGGCTCTGGGGGGCTGCTGGAGAGCGTCACCGTCACCGGGACTGCCTGCATCCCCAACACCGCCAGGTGTGGCACCTACAGAAATCCAGCATCAGCCCAGTCCCCAGGTTGGAAACCAGGACTGTGGCCTCCTCAGCCAGGGGTGCCCTGAGCTGATGGCTCACATGGGTGCCTCAAGTCCTGCCCTCGCAGGCTGCCCAGCCCCCACCCTCCCCCTCTCGGCCCCTGTTCCCTCCACAGAGGAAGCGGAAATGCCTGGCCTGCATCAAACTGAACTCTGAGTGGAAGGTCCTGGGCCGGATGGTGCATTGCCCTGTGCAGACACAGGCCCAGCGGGTAAGTGGGCAGGCAGAGATGGCAGAAGCCGGGCCTAGCGCAGGTCAGGTGGGAAGTGGGGAGCACGTGGAGGAGGGTGACGAGACCCTCACATTGGCTCCTATGGGCTGAGGTTCTGGGGCACCATGGGGGGGGCAGACTGGTTCTGGGGCATCACGGGGACCCTGCTCTGGGGGTGGGTGTTGCTATTGGCACTACCCACACCTGAGCTTTGGGGCCCAGCAGGAGCCCCAGGAGCGCCTGGAGGCACAGTGCAGCAGGGTGGAGCGGGCGGTGAGGACCCCACAGCTACTACTTCCCTGGACAGTTCGCCTTCTTCAAGGCCCAGCCCCCACACTGAGCCTGAGGTAGGTGGTCAGGATGACGGGGAAAGCGGGGAGCCGGGGAGGCCTGCGGTGGCCTCCCACCCAGCACTGAGTGTTTTTCTGTCTCCAGCCTCACGCCCGCCTGCAGACAGCTGCTGAGGGAGTGGACGGGCTGCCCCGCACCCCTCCCTGCCCCCACCCCCCAGGGCGCCGCCCCTAAGATCCTCCACTAATAAAGCCTGCTCCCCTCCAGGCCTGGCTTTTGCTTCCATTCCTCCTGGGCACAGCTGGTGCAGCTGGCGTCTGTCCCACCTTCCCCTGCCGACACACACAAACAGCCATATCCCGAATGCTGCCCACGGATCCGGCAGTCAGGGCTCAGGCACCTGGTGTGGCTCCCAGCTTCCCACAGGGAAGGGCACAGCCACGGCCAAATGACAGGCAGCGATGGGGGCAGCAGGAGGGTTGTTTAATGGGACATGCACGGAGAATGCAGTCTCTGGGTGGGGGCACAGCAGACGGCCAGACAGAGGGTCCCCGTCCTCTCCCAGGACCAGCTGGGTGGAGGCCGTCCTGCCTTTCCCCAGGCAGGAGATGCGATCGTCATTCCTCTGAGCCGGGGAATGGAGCAGCCAAGTGCAGCGCCGCGGGGGACATGGAGACTCTTCCAGCGCGAGGGCCCTACTGACGGGCGGCGCACGCCTGTGTTTGTGATGTGCGTGTGTGTAGTCTGCTTCACACATCTGTGTGGTCTGCCTCACGTGTGTGTCTGTGTGTATATACGCGTATGTGGGGCGGGGGCTGCTCCGGGGCCCCGGACAGAGCATTCAGAAGACAAAGGGCGAGGGGGTGTCCTCGGGGCTGAGCGCCTGCCGGGCCTGGCCCAAGAGGTCCTGTGCCCGGCGGTCCAGGTCGTGGCACTCCTGCAGGGTGTCTCCGGAACTGCCGACAGGCTTCCTCCAGGATGGAGCCACTGCGGGCGGGCCAGGCCTCCCAGTAGCCAGGCTCCACCCAGGGCTGAGCAGCGGCAGCGGCGGGGCCAGGGCCCAGAGAGCAGTCCAGGTCCCGGCACAGCTGGTAGAAGTCGCTGCCGCCTGCGCGTCACGCGCTGCCCGTCGATGACCCTGAGGCGAGGCAGTAGCTTCGCGCACAGTGGCCCCGTAGGCCGGGCTGGCGCTCAGCGGGTTGGTGAGTCGGGCCAGCGGGTCCCGCGGTGCGCAGGTCCTGGAGGCTGGGCAGCCCGGCCAGGCACTGCAGCTGGCCTGGTGTGGCCAGCAGGTTGCCGGCCACGTTGAGCCTGCGCAGGCTCTCGCAGGCGGCCAGCGGCTCCAGGCCGGTCAGCAGGTTGTTGGCCACATTGAGCACGGCCAGCTGGCGCGGTGAGGCGAGCGGACCCAGCTGAGTGAGCGCGTTGCCAGACAGGTCAAGCCACTCAAGGCCCAGACACTCGCCCAGGCAGCCCAGCTCGGCCAGGCCCAGGCCACGCAGCTGCAGCAGCAGGATGGAGTCGGCGCCGAGCTTCGCCTGAGCGGCGCCTTCAGCAGCTCTTGGGGTCACACGCACCGGGCCCTCGCTCGCCTTCTCACCCGGCAGCTCCATGGCACGCGGGGGCCCGGGGCGCTGTCACGCTGGGAAGGTCACATGGCCTCCGCCTGCCTCCAATACCTGTGGTCAGTCAGGGCCTGAGGAAAGAGAGGGACAGTGAGCGGCGTCTCTCGGGAGCCACAGGGCCCTGTCTGTCACCCAGCTCGTAGGCAGGGTCCTGGCCAGGGTCCCTCACCCCAGGGACCCATGCTGAGAAGCATCAGAGCAGGGACCAGCCTTTTGTCCCACTTTCCAAATCAGCACTGAGGCGCAGTCTGCTGCTCTTCCTGCCCAGCCACCACACACGACAGACGGATTCTCACTCCAAAGCCATCCCCAACCGGGGTGGGGGTTGGAGGTGGGAAGGAAGGGAAGGAGCAGCAGGTCGATACCAGGGCTCTGAACCCAGGAATGTGAGAACACGAATCCCACAAGACCTTGGTAGGCTGATGGCTGCACAGGGCCAATTACAATAGCCAAGACCCAGGGAACAAATCGAGCGTCACAAGAGAAAGGTCAGTCTCAGACACTGTGGCACACTACTCGGCCACAGGAAAGGTCAAAGTGGCCTGGAAGGAATGTGGCTGGCCCCGGAGGGACCACGAAGGACACTGCCGTCTGGCCCCGCACACCACGCACTGCAGGGCCCTGACCATGGCTGGGCACCGCACTCCCCAACCACCACACCCAAGCACTAAACTTTTAAATATGAGTCCACTATTTTTAAATAATGAGAGAATGGATGGAGAGGCTGGAGAGCTCATACAGCAGGGAGGGCTCTTGCCTCGCGTAAGACCGACTGGATTTAATCCCAGGGACCCCATATGGTCCCCTGTGCCCCAGGAGTGATCCCTGAACACAGAGTCAGAGTAAGCCCTGAGCACCACCAGGAGTAACTGCTGAGCAGAGTCAGGAGTACCCCTGGGCACTGCCAGGTATGGCTGAAAGTAAACACACCCGGGCGTGAGCACACACAGCCAGGATGCCCAGGATTCTTCCATCCTTGAAGGGGGCACCTAAGGGCAGGCGGGTGTGGGGTGAGGGTGCGCAGTGCCCCGGCCAGCCTTTTGTGGGGACAGAGACCTCTTTCAGCAACTGTAAGCCTGTCTGCAGGGAAACACACCATCCCGACACTGGCTGGGCCTCGGAAGAGGCGCTGGGCTGGAGGCAGGACCACGTGGTGTCAGGGAAGCTGAGGATACGAGACTGCAAGAGGGACTGCAGCTGCCCAGGGGAAGCCACAGTGGACAGGAGTAGGTACAGGAGGGACAGTTCAGGGAACCGCCAGTGGTCTCTCAAGTGGCGGTGGAGGCTGCAGGGAACAAGGGGGACACGCAGCCTCACAGGCATGGGGCTGTGAGGAAGGGGAGGGGACACACCCAGGCTGTCCCTGCCCGAGGCCATGCTGATCTGCCATGTCATCTCAGCACAAGCTGCACAGATGAGACTGAGACCCAGCAGACGGCGGGATACAGGGATGACTGAGACCCAGCACCGGGCGGGATACAGGGATGACTGAGAACCAGCACCCGGGTGGGATACAGGGATGACTGAGACCCAGCACCGGGCGGGATACAGGGATGACTGAGACCCAGCACCCGGGTGGAATACAGGGATGACTGAGACCCAGCACCCGGGGCGGGATACAGGGATGACTGAGAACCAGCACCCGGGTGGGATACAGGGATGACTGAGACCCAGCACCCGGGCGGGATACAGGGATGACTGAGAACCAGCACCTGGGTGGGATATAGGGATAACTGAGACCCAGCACCTGGGCGGGTTGCAGGGATTACTGAGACCCAGCACCGGGTGGGATACAGGGATGACTGAGACCCAGCACCCGGATGGGTTACAGGGATGACTGAGACCCAGCACCCGCGTGGGATATAGGGATGACTGAGACCCAGCACCCGGGCGGGTTACAGGGATGACTGAGACCAAGCACCGGGAGGGATATAGGGATGATTGAGACCAAGCACCGGGGTGGGATATAGGGATGACTGAGACCCAGCACCCGGATGAGATATAGGATGACTGAGACCCAGCACCGGGCGGGTTGCAGGGATGACTGAGACCCAGCACCCAGGCGGGTTGCAGGGATGACTGAGACCCAGCACTTGGGTGGGATACAGGGATGACAGAGACCCAGCACCTGGGCGGGTTACAGGGATGACTGAGACCCAGCACTTGGGTGGGATACAGGGATGACTGAGACCCAGCACCCGGGTAGGTTTCAAGGATGACTGAGACCCAGCACCCGGGCAGGTTTCAGGGATGACTGAGAACCAGCACCTGGATGGGATACAGAGATGACTGAGACGCAGCATCTGGGAGGGTTTCAGAGATGACAGAGTCCCAGCACCCAGGCTAGTTACAGGGATGAGACCAAGGTCACTAGCATTTGGGCCGGTGTTTGTGGGAGCATCCTGTCCCACCAGCAGAACCCTCTTCTCCTGAGAACACTGGGTGCCCTCTCCACCGTGCCCACCTGACCATGACAATCCACTGCCCACAGCAACTGCCAGTGTCCCTGGTGTCAGGCACTGTGCTCTGGAGCACAAGCCCAGTGTTCTCCCTCCCTTCCTGCACGCTCGCCAGGGAGGGCTGTGGGGGTGATGCGGCGCAGCAAAGGGCTGTGGCCGCGGAGAACAGCCTCCCCAGGGTGCAGGCAAGGTGCTCCCATTCCCAATCACCCACCGACAGAATCCCAGTTTGGGGGTGAAGCACAGACCGCGTGTGTGACTCTCACTGAAGCCTGAGTTGCTTGTCCCACTTAAGGAAGGGTCAAGGGGACAGGTGTGGGGTGTGCCCAGACGTCACTCCCAAATGCACCTAAAGAGAGATCATGGAGCCTGAGGACATGCCCACTGCAGCAGGGACGAGGTAGGGGGCTGGACAATGTGGAAGTCAGGCCGTAGCTCCCAGCACGCCACGCCAACCAGCCATCACAATCTTCTTGGCAGAGCTTTATTCAGGACCAGGCTGCTGCGAATACAGCCCCGAGTCTGTGGCAGAGAGGCCCTGATAAGGGAACAGCTCCCCTGAGCCAGTGAGACGGGCGTGGAGGCGGAAAAGCTCCCTTTACGAGATGGGTCCAGTATCCAAGCGCCACATCTGGCCTCATTTCCCCTGCTTGCTTAGATTCTCCAGAATTTCTGAACATGCTCATGACTTAAAGTGACAGGGACCAGCGTCCCTCCCCTCAGGGCCCAGGCCTTCATCTCACTGCCTGAGCGAGCCAAAGTCAAAAGGGTCTGGAGTGGCTGGTCCTATCTCCCCCACACACACTGTTCCCTGAACACGTGTTCCCACACGTGTGTGTGTGTTCCAGCCACACACATGTCCATGCCTGTGTGTGCGCGCACTCTGCCAGGAGCCATTAAGGGCCACGCAAGTTCATGCTTAGTGTCTGGGCCAGAGTCCCGGCTCCGGGCCAAGGATGTGCGTGAGGTGTGGAGGTGTGGGTTGGTGTGGCTCTGCACCAACCTATGTCATCGAGGACAGCAGGCAGCTTTCTGTGATGCGGACACTGCACAGAGCAAGCCCCAAGGTTCCCTTCGCTGTGAAGCCCGGCCAACACCTAAGCTCCCATCCCACTGAGCATCAACCACTGCGGGGCGGTCTGGAGCGGGGCTTCACCGCCACCTCCCTCGCCTGTAAGGCGCGGAACAGGGCGAGGGGAAGGGGTCCAGGCCGCCTGCACCCAGCTACGCAGATGTTCCAGAGACCAGCCCTGCAACAGGTCCCCTTACGCAAGGAACGCACAGGACCTGCGATCGCTTTCCGGAAAGGACGCGGAGCGGCAGCCTCGGCCAGCGGCCGGGGTGGGAACCGCAGGCGTGCGCCCGGGGCCCCTCGTCTACACCCCACGGACACCGGCCCCTCCCTGGTCACAAACGGCGCGTGCAGCGGCACCGCGGGCGGTGAGTGCCCCGCCGGGCTGGGGGCGTCCACGTCCCTGAAGGGGGCCATACGCCCCCTCCCCGGCTTACCTAAGGCCGGAATCCGGGACGTAGCCGCCCCACCGGCCACGGCGGGATCCCCGAAGGCCACGGATAAGGCCGAGCCTGGGGGATGCTCGGGGTTCCGGGGCGCGCAAGGGCCACTTCCGGGAAGGTCAGTCCTCGGCGCCGCATCTGCCTCCATTCGTGTGTCCATTCCAGCAGCCGCTAGCTAGTGCGCAGGCGCGCGTCCGCCGACTTCCGCCTGGATCCCGAGGTGGCGCCGGGGACGCACAGAGTGCGCAGGCGCGGGCACCGGGCCGGAAGTGGGCGTTGTAACGCCTCCTCGGCCGGAAGTGGTGGTGTTCCCGGGTGTATGGATCCATTACCGCTGTGCTTTGGTAGCATCGTTTTGGACCTGTGCACTGTGCGTCCTGGCTTTAGATGGCCTCCTCTCCCAACTCCACCTGCCTATCCCCAAGAGCCTTTCTGTGCTTAGGGAGCCTGGCCGGAGCCAGTGCAGAGGGAAGGGACCCTATGACCATCACGATCTACTCAGACTCACTCGGCATTTTGGGGGTGATCACGTAATCAACGCACTGTGCACCCTTGTGTGTCCCCTACTTGTCAAAACTGAAATGGGTTATCTTAAGACCGAAGAAGCAGGGCAGGCTAGTGTGGGACTTGTTTGGATGACGTGACAGCTCCTCCACGAGCAACAGTCTTTCAGCTTTGACTGGACCAAGACAACCTTATAAAAACCTTTATTGGGGGCCAGAGCCATAGTCCAGCGTTCCTTGCAGCAACGCGGCCTACTCGGGTTCCATCCCGGCTTCCATATGGTGCCCCAAGCACAGCCAGGAGTAATTCCTGAGTGCAGAGGCAGGAGTAACCCCGAGTGTCGCCTGGTGTGACCCCCAAAGGAAAAAAAAACAATTTATTCTGATAAAGGCCTTACCCCCAGACTGGAGGGACCAGTGGTGACACGCAGTGGAGCCCCTCACCTTTCTCGCTCCCCCCCCTAGTGTCTTTGCCATACCCAGTGTCTTGCATGCATGTAATGCGTGATCATATGTGGTCCTTGTGTGGTCCTAACCTGCACGTGGAGTCCCCCTTCTGAATAAGTGTGATTTCCCTCCTGGGAAACTCATCGCTTGATGTAGACAGCTAGCATGGGCTGGCCAGACTCATTCCCCACCTTTGCGCTGTTTTCTTGAGCCAGTCCTTAGACACAGCTGATTCTGTACCTCCAGGTGGCACAGAAGCCACTTTCCGTGGTATCTCTAGTTTAAGCTCCTGGGACCTGATATGCTCTAATGTGCCCCGGAGAGGCAAGGGTGGCTGAACTGTCTTCTTGCTGAACTTCTGACCTTAAAAAGCTATGTGCTGACTGGCCCAAACTGGTTCTCCACGTACACAGACTCTTCCTGAGCTGCACATATTTTTCCTTTCTCCCTAGTAACCAGGCCAACTTGGCCAACAGCCAGTGCAGTAAGGCCATGTAATCTGTAGCCAATCCTCATGCTTGGTAAACAGCTTTGCAACCCTAGCTTTCTCCCTCCCTCTTCGTTTCTTTTCTTTCAAATCTCCTCACAGATCCCACTGGAACATAAATGGGGCTACTACTCAGATGGGTGCTCTCTAGATACTCCCCCTTAGCCCCCACGGTGCTATTGTTTCTTTGTATCTTCTCCACTGACAGTATATGAAGAATGTGCAGCAGCTGGAAGCCAGCTGGTGAGTGGAATAGTCTTAAATCCAGGAAAATGCGTGCTGACGCTGACAGGCACGCTCAATTTCATCTCTGTAAAGAACATCGCTAGTGATGGAGTGGCTGACCTGACGTCAACTCCTGGCACCCCATATGGTCCCCAACCTTGCCAGGAATGATCCCCGGAGGCTGGAGTGATAGAGGGTAGGGCTTTTGCCTTGCACGTGACCAACCCAGGTTTGATTCCTGTCTTCCCATATGGTTGCTTGAGCACCACTAGGAGTAACTCCTGAGTGTAGAGCCAGAGTAACCCCTGAGCATTGCCAGGTATAACCCCAAAAAGAAAAAAAGGGGACCGGAGTGATAGCCTAGCAGGTAGGGTATTTGCCTTGCACGCCGGCCTGTGCAAGGCAAATACCCTGGGTTCGGTCCTTGGCATCCCATTTGGTCCCCCGAGCTCCACCAGGAGTAATTCCTGAGTGCAGAGCCAGGAGAAACCCCTGAGCATCTCTGGGTGTGACCCAAAAAGCAAAAAAAAAAAAAAAAAAAGGGATCCCTGAGTGCAGAGTCAGGAGTAAGCCCTGGGCACCCCCGAATGTGCCCCCCAACAAGCTAGTGCTGTACCTGTGCAATCATGTTAGTTTTTTAATTTGCTCACCTCCGTTATAAGTGACCTGAAGCATTTTTGTGTACAAATGCTATTCTTTGGAGAATTGTGTTTGTCTTTGCTTACCTGTGTCGTTCCCCTTTGTCTTGTTTTCCGGTGCACTTTAGAATCAGGGTGTCTCTTCTAGCCTTCTCCCCAAAGCACCGGGCCTCTGAGAAAACACTTCCTTTCCATATAGCACGGGGACCTTGTGGCGCTGGTCATACCGACAGGGAGCAGTGTCAGCGTCTTTCACCTGGCTCTTCTTTCCCAGTCCTGTCGCTCATCCTAAAGCAGGCAGGGTGCTCAACAGCCTCCACACAGTGGGTCAACCATAGCACAGCGGGAGGCGTTTGCCTTGCACGCCGTGACCCAGGTTCGATCCCCAGCATTGCCAGGAGTAACCCCTGAGTGTCACTGGGAAGGAAGTACAGGGCAGGCCCCTAATTCGTTTCCTGCACCCACATCCCCAGCCCTCCCACTCTCAATGCTGTAACTCCGCCTTTTTGTTTGGGGGCCACACTGGCGGTGCTCAGGGCTTACTCCTGACTTCACTTAGGAAACCGTATGGGATGCTAGAGACTGAACCTGCGTCATCCCCAAGCAAGGCAAATGCCCTCCTCGCTGTACCATCGCCGCCCAAGGGGCAGGGATTCTTTTTGTTTTGTTTTTGGAGACCTCATCCTGCAGTGCCCAGGACTTACTCCTGATTCTGCCCCAGGGATCACTCCTTGCAGGCTCAGTACTGCAGGGATTGTGTACTCCGCTTTGCTTCAAGCGGGCAAGTTTCTCCACAGTGCTATAGCTCAGGCCAGGAACAAAGATTCTTCAGTGATTCCTGATGTGCACCCTGGGGGACTTTTTTATTTTTTTTGTTTTGTTTTTTTTCGGGTTATACCCAGAGATGCACAGGAGTTACTCCTGGCTCTGCACTCACAAATTACTCCGATGGTGCTCGGGAACCATATGGGATGCCCAGGGTTGAACCCTGGTCGGCTGTATGCAAGGCAAACGCCCTCCCCACTCATACTATCCTCTGGCCCCTACCCTGGGATTCAGAAGGGCTGGAGGCACGTCTGATTGTCACAGCAGGAGAGAATGGCTCTCCTCTGTTTCTGGTGAGGGACAGGTCCTGCTCAGCACCCCCAAGACACAGCACTGCACCCCTTCTTTAATGCCCTTCCCAAGAAACATCCTGCTCAAATGTGCCTAATACCAAGAGGGAAACGTCCTAAGGGTCTCAGTGCACTGGGGGAAGCTCGGACGGCTCCAGTAATCTGCAGTTCCCCCTTTCTCCCTCCCTCCCTCCCTCCCTCCCTCCCTCCCTCCCTCCCTCCTTCCTTCCTTCCTTCCTTCTTTCCTTCCTTCTTTCCTTCCTTCCTTCCTTCCTTCCTTCCTTCCTTCCTTCCTTCCTTCCTTCCTTCCTTCCTTCCTTCCTTCCTTCCTTCCTTCCTTCCTTCCTTCCTTCCTTCCTTCCTTCCTTCCTTCCTTCCTTCCTTCCTTCCTTCCTTCCTTTTCCTTCCTTCCTCGTTCTCTTTTCTTTTTCTTTCCCCACCTAGCAATGCTCAGAGCTTACTCCTGCTTCTCTGTTCCTGCAATGCTCAGGATAGCATGTGCAGTGTTTGGGATCAAACCCAGCTCAGCCATGTACAGGATGTGCCTTACCCAACATAGTATCTCTCCAGCCCGGAATCTGCATTTCCAGCCATTCCAGATCATTTTGGTTTGAGGGATGGCATTCTGCCCTGAGCAGAGCCACTCTGTGTTCCCAGAGCCTGATCCCAGCTCTGGGTCAGAACCATCCAGAGGATCTGAGGAGATGCTCAATGGGCTGAGCATCTGTTTGGCGTGTAGTTTGGTCCCTGCGAGCAGCTCACTCACTGCTGGAGTGAGTACCCAGTTGGGAGTAGCCCCTGAGAACCACCGGGTGAGTAAAAAACAAATACTAAAGACATCGCTCTCTGGGACCCCTGATGGTCCCATCAGACCAGCTGTGACCCCAGTTTCTGCAGCTTGCTGAGTGGCTCTTTGGAGGTCCACGTCAAGGAGAGGGCTTGTTAGCCTAGATGGAAGATGACTGCCTTCCTTCTAGGTCACAAATGAAGAGAAACCAGATACTGGTTACCCCAAGGCTCAGAGGTGGGGCCATCAGGAGCCAGGGAGACCCCACCACACCCTATATGCCTTTGTTGCTAATGCTCCTGCTCTGTTCAGAGCACCCCAACTTTATTGGGCACAGCCCTAGGGTCTCCTCGGACCAAGGTGTCCCCGTCGCCTGCAGGACCCTCAGTGTGTGTGTAACAGCCAAGCCAACAGGGTCCCTGACCTGGACCTAGCGGTGGGATTATCCAGAAGCCTGGGACCTGGAATTGGAGGTCTGGTGTCCGGGCCTTGCAAATCATTCAGTGAATATCAGCCGTGGTTGTTGGACGGCAGGTACGTGGAGGCCGTTTCTTAAGACTCTGAGATCACCTGAAGAATCTTGCTCGCTCTAAAAACAAGGCTGAAGGGCAGCAAGGCACGCCCCAACGCCAAAGGGTCTTCACACTGATGTGCGAGCCGGCACTGCCCTCTGCTGGCCACCTCTGGGAGTGCAGTTCCATCGTTCTGCGAATCTGGTGGGCACGCGTCACTGGCTACCACCCCTTGGCCACCAGGTTTGGTCCCTGGCAAGGGCTTCCGGCTCTTTCAATGCTCATCTCCATGGATCTTTCACTGCTGGCAGCTTCTCTGACTGTCTGTCAGAGGCTGACAGCTACGAATGTTCACGATAAAGGAGCTTACACATAACTAGGTTTGTCCTGGGAGACCCCACCCGCCACAGCCGCCCCCACTCCCTAACTGTTGACTCGCCGTCTGCAAAAGCGTTGTTCTCTCCCCAGCGGAATGGCCCATCACCTATGATTGTGAATTGTGGTCTGTCCACTTTCCTTTTTAAAAAAAATTTATTATACCATGTAAGATATACAATTACAAGGATGTTCATAATTGGGTCTCTGCCAGTGTTCCAGCACCCAACCCTCCACCAGTGCCCCATTCCCACCACCCACATCCCAAACACTCCCCCCACACCCAACCCCAGCCTGCCTCTATTGAAGGAACATTTTCTTTCTCTTTTTATCTCTCTGTCTCTGTCCCTGTATTTCTCTTTCTTGTCTTACACTTTTGTGGTTTTCCTACAGATATTAACGGTTTATGATATCTCTATGCGTATATTCAATAGTGAGTTCTAGTGTGACATCATAATTTCCCATTCCCCATAACCTTTCCAGTTTGTTGCAATTACAATGATCACTACAGTGTATAAATATGAAAGATCCAGGGAAGGACCTAGTTCTAAGTTCCATTATTGTCTAAGATTGTCACGCGGCCACACACCAGCGCAGCTGTGGGTCTGGAGTGTCTCTCTTCTGGCTGTTGGCTGTGGTGGCTGGGAGCTCGCAGCCACGCCTACCAACTTGGAGTGGAGGAATGGGTAGAGGAGCTGTCCACTTCCCTTTGAGATCTGTGTCTCCCATCCTGGACCTAACAGCAGTGCTCCCTGGAAGAGACGGTTTCCCTGGAAACACAGCTGGCCAAGGGACACCCGTGATGCGATTTCATGACAAACACTTTGCTCCTTCACACTTGCCTTCCCTCTGCCAAGTATAGGTTTGGCCGTGGAGTTCAGTGGTCCCCTCTGCAGAACTCTGGGGCTCACCCTTCAACCGTGGGCTCTCACACAGGGGCTGCAGTGTGCCTTAACTCACTTGTGGCTCTGGAGGCCTCCAAGAGCAGAGCCTGGGGTAACACACGGCAGGGTGGTAGCGCCAGAATTGAATTCTCACTCATGTCTGCATGGCAGCTCCATAGTTCCCAACCATCTCCAGCACTGGTTCTTCTCCCGACTACCCTGGACTTCCCTGAAGCCCTCAAATGTCATGGTCCAGTCCCACAGGATGTCACCGCCCTGGGTAAGGCTCAGTCACTCGCCTGCTCCCCACCTCCTGCCAACCTCTGTGCAGGCAGTTACTCCTTGCTTACCTACCTGTGAAAGCTGGCTGCCCCCAAGCTCTGTGCTAAGCTTGTCAGAACCCCCCACCCCTATCCCAAGAGAACTGAGACCTCTGGGATCCTCATTAGTTTATGCTGATGACCCCCAAATCGCCAGGCCACATCTGCCTGGACCTCCCACTTTCCCTGCATGCTCCCTCAGCTATGATATATGGGAGGGGTGCCTAGGTCTTCTCCTGGCCTCACAACCAACACAGGGGGTGGCCCTTCTTGGGGCCTCAAAACAGCCACACTCATAGAGATAATTCTGGAAATCCAAAGGGGTTCTGGCATTCCTGCTTTCGCCCTGTCCTGACTTCCCACTGCTTCTTGGGTCAGTCCTGGGTCCTCCCACCCTGCCTATTCCCTGACCTGGGTGTGCTCTGTCCCAGAGCTGCGTGCGGCTCACAGAAGGGGGCTCCTGGCTGGTTCAGGAACGAGGCAAGCGCAGAGACACTGGGAACCTGCTTTATTGTGCATCCCGGAAGTTGCTGTGAGAGGCGGGCAGTGCCCATCTTGAGCCCAGTAATTCCGGAATAGTGGGTCCAGCTACACCTTGTGCCCATGTGCCACAGCCACATGTGGGACCCCCGCCTGAGTGAGAAGGGGCAGCCGTCAGCGAGGCTCAGCACCATCTACCACCAAACACCAGCTCCCACTAGACAGGACAGCGCACCCCCCACCCCTTCCGGGAGGACCTTAAAGTGCAGGATGGGGAGTTGGGTGGGAGGTTTCAGTGGGAGACCCAGTCTGGGATGAGCAGCAGGCCAAGCGCAGGACAAGGGAAGTCTGGCCAGATGCATCGCATCCAACCCCCTATCCCAACAGTCCTGAAAATGGGGTGGGGCGCATCAGATAAACATCGCCAGCTGGGCGGGGGTGGCCAAGGACCCAACCCTGGGCCCAGCGCCAACAGTCTGAGCCCTTGGGCTCCTGGGAAAAGGGTACACCATGAGCTGGGCTCCCGGGCTCCCCTGCTCAGCACAGCCCAGCCTGCTCCTGCATGCACAGGACTGCCCTTCCCTCTGCAGCTTCCATCCCCCAGCGCCTGAGAGCCAGGAGCCCTTGCATGGGCAGTGAGGGGCTGCAGAAGCCCTCCTTCAGCCCCCTGGAACCACATGAGGCCTGGGACAGGATGGTCGGTCTCCCTGCATGCTCAGATGGAGGGTTGGCAGAGTGGGGCTTGTCCACGGGTAGAATCGGTGTTCCAGAAGCTTCTTGAGCAGATCCACACGAGAAGCAAGGACAGGTGCACCCTGGGGTCCAACACTGGCCTGTCGGGGGTAATCATCTGCCCAGCTTCATCCTCTTGGGAAGTTCCATACAGCAGAGTGGCCAGAGATTCAAGCCAGGCCCAAGCTAGGAAGGGCCTTGGACTGCTGACCCGTCGCTCCCTCCTGTGTCTCAGGTGAGGAAGCTGGGGGGTGGGGTACAGCTTCTGCGGGGGGTTACATGACAAGTGTGGGCAGTGCAACAGCGACATCTGACTCAGAGCCCCGGGTGCCCCTTCTCCCATGTAAAGACAGACCCCAGTGCCAGCTCAGGGGTGGACAGGAGTTTGGGGCCCAGATGTCCCCTGCACCAGGGAACCAGCCATGACTAGGTGGCAGGGAAGAGGGAACCTGGGTGCAGTTGGGGGGGAGGAAGGCAGGCACAGGGGGCCAGGACAAGCTGCAGGGGGACGATGGGGACGTCAGGGACAGTGGAGGCCAAACCGTCCAAGTGGGGTACCTGAGGAGCACATCATGGGAGAGGGGTCAGTTCCCCGGCTGTGCGGACCCCCAGCCCCTTTCCTGGGCAGCCTCTGCATCTGATGATCGACTCCCACTGTATGTCCTCCCCACCCTGGGGAGGTTCCTACACCCAGGATCCTGCAAACTGAATGCAGGGGCATGAGAAGAGCGCCAGCTTCCCTCACACCAGAAGTGCCCTGTTGAGTGGACGTCTGAATCCCAAGGCTGGCCAGTGGCTGCGTCTGCCCCTCCCCCAGGGACCCCCAGTACCTGGCCTGATGCGGGTGCTCACTCCCACAGGAAGCGCACATACCAGATGGTCTCGTTCTTCAGTTGTGGCCCAAACAGAGGGTTCAGCTGAGCCAGGATAGTGATGAGCCAGCTGCGGGCACGAAGCCGCGTGAGCCCAGACAGGCAGGCAGGCAGACAGACAGACAGGCAGACAGGCAGACAGACAGGCAGGCAGACAGGCAGACAGGCAGACAGGCAGACAGGCAGACAAGTAGGCAGACAGACAGACAGGCAGGCAGGCAGACAGACAGGCAGACAGGCAGACAGGCAGACAGGCAGACAGGCAGACAAGTAGGCAGACAGACAGACAGGCAGGCAGGCAGACAGACAGGCAGACAAGTAGGCAGACAAGCAGACAGACAGGCAGGCAGACAAGCAGGCAGACAGACAGACAGGCAGGCAGACAGGCAGACAGGCAGACAAGTAGGCAGACAAGCAGACAGACAGGCAGGCAGACAAGCAGGCAGACAGACAGACAGGCAGGCAGGCAGGCAGACAGGCAGACAGACAGGTAGACAGGCAGACAGGCAGACTGAGAGGCAGACAGGCACAGACAGGCAGAAAAACAGACAGACAGGCAGACAGACAGACAGGCAGACAGACAGAGGCTCTGACGACTCAGCACCAGCACCACTGGGGTTTTCTGTGCAGTGTCCCAGGAATCAGCTGGGCAGTGGGCTGGCCAGGGGGCAGGGAACTTTAGGGGTGTCTTTAGCTTTGCTTTTTATCTACTGAGAGATTTATAAGGCGCTGCGTTGGGGCAGGTCCCTGAGAGCCACCCCCTGCTGTACCTCCAACAGCTGGCCTGAAGGAGGCACCGGAAATCATCCCCTTTTAGGCCCAAGATGAAGGATGAAGGACTAGAGTGTGAGGGGGCTGCTGCAGGTACAGCCGTCTCCCAGTCACACAGGGGACACAACAGGTGCTGTCCCAGGGCAGCGAGCTCCCAGTGACCCCGGCAGATGAGCCAGTGGAAGAGGGGGGGGGGGGCTGGGCGGTCATTATGACCTGGTCACCCCATGTCCAGTCTCCGAAGGGACCCGGTTTCCAGTTGTCCAGTGCGGGCCCCAGCAGGAGTCAGCCTGGCCGCAGGAAGGATGGGGGCACCTTCATCTGAGCCCCCAGCAGCCCCCAGGGAGCCTTCCTGCCTGGTGCCCCGTCAGGTTTCTTCCTGCAGACAGACTGCTGGGCTCCACGAGGCTCAGCTGGGCCTCCCTGCCTGCAGGCCCGCGCATGCGTGTGCGTGTGCGTGTGTGGGTGCGTGCCTGTGCAAGGTGTGCCTGTGCATGTGTGTGGGTATGTGCCACACAGTCAGGCACACACACAAACAGGCACGCATGCACTGATATACATGTATATGTGTGTGTGACCAAATGTGTGTGCCTGTGTGTGTAGCCTACGCGTGCCTGTGTATGGGTGTGGGGTGCGTGGTCTGTGTTGCCTGTGTAAATGTATGCCCATGTGTATGTGCATGTGTGTATGTATATGTGTTACATGTTTGCTTGTGTGTGTATGTGTGTATACATGTGCGCGTGCCTATGTGGCTGTATGCCTATAAGCATGTTTGTATGCTTCTGTATGTGCATACCTGTGTGTATGTGTGCCTGTGTGAGCCCATACATGCCTGTGTGTGCCTATGCAAGTGCATACATGCCTGTGTGTGTGCCTATGTGAGCCCATATGTACCTGAGTGTGCACCAATGTGAGTGCATACGTACCTGTGTGTGCACCAATGTGAGTGCATACGTGCCTGTGTGTGACTATGTGAACCCATATGTGCCTGTGTGTGTCTATGCGAGCCCATACGTGCCTGTGTGTGCACCAATGTGAGCCCATATGTGCCTGTGTGTCCGTCAATGTGAGTGCATATATACCTGTGTGTGCACCAATGTGGCGCATATGTCCTGTGTGTGTACCAATGTGAGTGCATATATACCTGTGTGTGCGCCAATGTGAGTGCATATGTCCTGTGTGTGCACCAATGTGAGTGCATACGTGCCTCTGTGTGTGCGTGTGCCTATGTGAGCGCCTGCTCTTCCCTTCTAGATGCTGATCAGCTCTTTGGAGCAGCGTTCCCTTCTACATGCCCAGATCCCGACCATCTTCCTGTCTGTACTGAGCATCTCTGAACAGCAGTCCCTGAGTCTGTCCAGAAGACAGGGGGACATTCTGCCAAGTTCCAAAGAAACAGCAGGGGCGCGGCGTGGTGTGTTTGAGAGGCTGCTTCCCACTGGAGTCCTGAACCCTCCCCTCTGTGGTGTGACCACTGAAGGTTCATCGTGATGGGCATCGAGCTGTACTGTATGCCAATAGGAGAAAGAACAAAGTGAGGACCAAAACATGAAGCTCGCGGCCAGCGTGAGTGAGATCCTGGGCGGGACTTACAACAGGTAGCAGCAGAGGGCGGTGGCTACCAGCATGGTGATGATCACTCTGCAACAAAAGAGGGTCGGGTCAGGAGTCAGGCCCAGGCTTTGGAACCCACCCCTCCAGGCCAGGGCCACAGAAAACCCCAGGGGTCACCCCACTTGCCATGGGAGGCTGAGTGCTGCAAGATGAAAACTCTCGTGGGACTGACTACTCCAAGTGCCACTCCACCTTCGGCCCCCACCCCCGCCTCCGTCACCCAATTCCTCCATCTTCCTGTTGGGGGAAAGATAGACACCCACGACCAAGCTACAGAGTGACAGCTATGGGCTGGTCTCTGGAGTGAACCGGAGGGCGGCAGAGCCCTAGTTACTCTGTGCACACAGGCAAAAGCCCCAGAAACAAGCAGCACAGCCGGGAGAGACGGACCTGTCCATCGCCCGGCCGTGGAGCCTGCCTGGCTGGCCTGGAGAGCAGGATAAGGTCCCTCAAGCAAGCAGTCAGGGCGCACCCTCACCGACAGAGCTCAAACTGGCGTCGGCCCCACTGGCTCGGGCCCCAGCCAGGTCTGTCCCACCTGGAGAAATCTGTGGTCGGGAGCAGCACTCCCTAACTGGGTAATCCAAGCAGAGGTGGGGGGATGGAGCAGGGCCCTCCCAAACCAAGGCAATCCGGGCCAGCAGCCTCTAGGCTCACCACCCCCCACACCGCCTAAGGAGAAACTGAAGCCTGTCATTCGCCCAAGGTTACAGCCAGTGGCAGTGACCAAATGGTGGCGAAGCTGGAGGCTTTACTGCCTGCAGCGGGGTCCCCGGGGTTTTCCACCGCCGATGCCGCCGCCCTTTCTCCCCGCGCGCCCCTCGGGCCAGCGTTGGCAGCGGAGTCGCCTCGGCGCGGGGATCCCAGGGAGACCGAGCCGCGAGCCCCTTACCCGCGATTGGGGCCTTTTGGCACGAACCAGGGCCCGGCAATGCCGATGAGGCCCCAGAACGTCGTGAAGATGATGACCGGGAGGGCGAGGGAGGTGAGCCGTCATGGTCAAGTCGCGGAGTGCAGGGCCGGGGGTGCAGCGGGGAAGGCAGGTGCAGCGAGTTGTCGAGGTAGGGTCGGGTGGTGGGAACCGAGCAAACGCGCAGGTCTGAGCAGCGGCTGCTCCGGATCCAGGCACGCGCAGCTGCACCGAAGCGGCTGAGGCTTCGGGTCGGGCGCGCGCAGGTCTAAGGAGCAGATGCTCCAGGGCCGGGGACGCGCAGTTCCACCGAGCGGTGATGCTCCGGGGCCGGGCACGCGCAGCTGCACCGAGCGGCTGATGCTCCGGGGCCGGGCACGCGCAGCTGCACCGAGCGGTGATGCTCCGGGGCCGGGCACGCGCAGCTGCACCGAGCGGCTGATGCTCCGGGGCCGGGCACGCGCAGCTGCACCGAGCGGCTGATGCTCAGGGCCGGGCACGCGCAGCTGCACCGAGCGGTGATGCTCCGGGGCCGGGCACGCGCAGCTGCACCGAGCGGTGATGCTCCGGGGCCAGGCACGCGCAGCTGCACCGCGAGCAACTGACGCTCGGGATCGCTCCAGTCCGGCCTTGGCCAAAGAGCATGCGCGGTAGGGGGGAGCGCTAAGGCGCGCGCTGGGCCGACCCGATGCGCGCAGGCGTGGGGTGGAGGCGGTTGGAGGTATCAGCCGCGTTTAGCTCCGATCCGCTTCTCCAGGTTTTAAGTTCGGATTTGGAGATACAGAGGACAAAGGCCTGTATGCAAATAAGCAGCTTTATTCGGATCGCAAAAGGCTGTGAGCCCCTTGTGGTCCACTGAAGCTCAGTTGTGCATCTTTGGTACTGGAAGTGAGGTCATCTTGGGCCCAGTCCCTGAGTGCCCTAACCCTTAGCCAACCATACTGAGGATGCTGTTCTCGAAACAGACCCTTAGGAGCATCGCCTGTCGAGAGAAGCGGGGTCACAGCTCCGGAGGACCTGGCCAGTGATCCAGTGGTAGGAGCTTGTGTGGCCTGCAACTCCGGTCTGATATGCCATGGATAGTAGATCGTCCGCTCCCTGACGGTGGCCACACAGGTCCTGCCCACCCTCCACCCCGTGCTGCAGTGGACCATTTGTCTAGACACCACTTTATTTCATTTTATTTTTGGCTTTTTTTGGGTCACACCCGCGATGCTCAGGGTTTACTCCTGTTCTCAGGGGACCATATGGGATGCCAGATCGAACCTGGGCCCGTGGCGTGCCGGTAGATGCCCTCCACGCTCCACGCTCCAGCCCTTAACAACATTTTTTTTTCTTTTGCTTTTTTGGGTCACACCCGGCAATGCTCAGGGGTTTCTCCTGGCTCTACACTCAGGAATCACTCCTGGTGGTGCTCAGGGGACCATATGGGATGCCAGGGATCGTGGGATGCCAGGAATTGAACCCAGGCCAGCAAGGGGGCCAGCCGCGTGCAAGGCAAATGCCCTACCCGCTGGACTATCGCTCCAGCCCACCCTTAACAACATTTTAAACAACATAGACATGTCTTCTCTGACTCTGGGTTTTGGTGGAAGGAGAGCAAGAGCCTTCTGCCCTCTGACCTGGTGAATAAAACACAAAGACCTTCCCTTAGCTCTATTCCTTTGGTTCTCACGGCAACAGGGCAGAGCTCTTACTTCTCTGAGAATGTGCCCCACCTGCTTGTAACCCACCTTCCCTTCCCCACTTCCCTCCATTCAGCTGTGGCACTGCCTCGCCTGGAACCTACAGCGACTCCTCTCCCCCAGTCCTTGGTGGGTCCCACCCCTGCCCTCCTCCCTCTACTCCGTGAGGTTCTCCCACCTACTTGGGACCACCCGTCATTCCATCTTCATGATTTCCCAGCCACCCCTGCATCCTCCCCCTTAGTAAGGGCGCTGTTTCCTGGTGGCGCCTGGTACTCAGGGCCTCCCGCCTTCTTCTACCACCCTTCTCTATCCCCACCCACTCCCCACCCATCACAGGCACTTATGCTGGTCATCTGAGATACATTTATTGTTTGTTTCTATGTGCTCGGGGTGTGGAGAGCCTAAGATAGAAATACATTCTCTACAGTCAAGAAAAGTCTGTGGGAAAGTGGTGGACATCTGTGATGTAAGTTCAATCTCAGGTGTCTAAGGGAAAGAAAAAAGAAGAAATGGGTTGTGATTTGTTTTTTTTTTTTTTTTGGGTCACACCTGGTGTATCTCAGAGTTACTCCTGCTTCTGCACTCCTGGAGGTGCTCAGGGAACCATATGGGCCTGCTGTGTGCAAGGCAGATACCCTACCCATTGTGCTATCTCTCTGGCCCCTGTGACTGGGTAGTGGTGGGGATCGAACTACTACTACATGCAAGGTAAATGCCCTACCCACTGTACTATTGCTCCAGCCCATAGGTGGTGACTTCTAGAGATAAGACAGACAGGGTCAGGCTCCAGGGATGTGGATTTTACACCCGCCCCACACACACCAATACTGCAGATTCCTGAGGTGTGAGATGTGTTCTCTGCACCCACCACCTGTGAGGGCTTTTTATGAACTATTCATTCCAAAGATATCTTCTGAAATACCATGAAATGCCCAGAGATGCCCCAGTGTTTATCTGGGGCTATGGTAGAAACCAAGTCAAGCAACTTAGAGATGTGTGAGACTTGTGGATTTTTTCTTTTGGGTCACACCCGGCAGTGCTTAGGTGTTACTCCTGGCTCTACACTCAGGATTTACACCTGGTGGCGCTCAGGGGAGCATATGGGATGCCAGGGAATCGAACCCAGGTCGGCGCGTGCAAGGCAAGCGCTCTACCCGCTGTGCTATCTCTCCGGCCCGACTTGTGGACATTGTTGAGGGCTGGCAAGGAAATAATCAGGCTCCTGAGAGAGGAAAGTGGCCAAGCCTTCCACCACCATCTGTTATTCTGACAGGTGACAGCCCCACACTCAATTCCTCTAGCCAAGAATGCCTTTACTTAATAAACATCCCAGTCACCCCAAAGGAAGATCTGATAATCGCCTATGCCAACGACCTGGCTTGGAGCCCTCAGAATGACCCTATCAAGGCCAGCTCTTCCAGGACAGTGACCAAGTGTCCAACTGCAAGACCTCCAACACCGTATTTCTGCTTGGGCAGTGCGTTCCCTGGGGTTCTTAAGGAAGGTGAGCATATCTCTTGAGACATCAGGATTGAAGGGTGACCCTGCCACCCCAAGGTTTCCAGGTAAGAGGTGGACCTGAAAAGGACATCAAAGTTCCCTCAACCACCCACCTCCCTAATTCCCACCCCACTGGAGGCCTAGTGGATCAGAGCAGCTGGCAGTGACCCCCCCATCACTCCTTCAGCTGTCCGCTGCAGTGGCGCAGAACCTGTCTCCATCACTGCATTTTCCTCTCCCACCGGCAAGCTCAGAGCCAGTGTAAGCCAGGGGGAGGCAGGAGCAGGGTAGCACTAGTATCCACTTGTATCACTTGTCTCCCTGTTGTTCATCATTGCTCAAGCGGGCGCCAGTGCGCCCCACCCATTCGTTGAGAATGAGGTCCATTATTACTTTTTTTTTTTTTTTTTTGCTTTTTGGATCACACCCGGCAATGCTCGGGTTTCTCCTGACTCTGTACTCAGGAATTACTCCTGGCGGTGCTCGTAGGGGAGGGGGGAGGCGGTGGGGAGGCGGGGAGGGGACCATATGGGATGCGGGGGTTGAACCCGACCCATGCCGGCCGCGTGCAAGGCAAGCGCCCTACCCGCTGGACCATCACTCCGGCTCCAATTGTTGCTGTTTTTGGCATATCGAATACACCACGGGTAGCTTGCCAGGCTCTTGCCGCAGCGATTTTATTTATTTATTTATTTATTTTATTTTTTTTTTTTTTGCTTTTTTTTTGGTCACACCCGGCAATGCTCAGGGGGTTACTCCTGGCTCTGCACTCAGGAATTACTCCTGGCGGTGCTCGGGGACCATATGGGATGCCGGGGATCAGACCCAGGCCAGCACAGGCCGGCCGCGTGCAAGGCAAGCGCCCTACCCGCTGGGCTATCGCTCCGGCCCCGCCGCAGCGATTTTACCCACTAGATCTCCCCCTAAATGCCTCACGTGCGTCCAGCACCCCAGGAACGGTTCTTTAGGTTTAGGTGAAACTTTGTTGTCTTAGACAACACTGGAAACAAACAAGAAGGGCTGAGTGTCCAGACACCCCCTCCTGTGTCGAGCCTGGCTTGTGCTGGTCTCTGCGGACACCGCCTGGGCACCAGGTACTCAGGCTGCCCTCACTCTCCCTCCAAGTTCGCTCTCCAGCCCAAAGCCAGCTGAAGATGCCGGAGCAAAGCCCAGGGTACCTGGGCATGTAAATACCAGGCCTCGCCCTCTGGGGTCGGCAACGCGGCCGGACCCCGGCTCTCAGCCTGCCTCCGAGCCAGCACCGGGGCAGCACCGGCGACCCAGCCACCTTCGAGGCAGCCGGAGAGTCCAGGGAGCCAGGCTCGGCTCCTCTGTGGGCACGCGGTCAGCACCGCCCACCTCGCCTGCGCTGGAGAGTGACCTCAGGCCAGCGTCCTCGAATGTGGACTCCGCGGCCCCTGCCTGCGGTAGCCAGTGTTCATCCCGGCCCTGCCTCCAGGCCGTCCTCTACCCAGCTGCCTGGCCCGAAGATGACGCTACTCCCTCTTCGGGTCCGGAGCAGGAGGCGGGAGGACGCCACGCAGTGGCAGGTACGAGACGCTAGAGGCCGCAGCGCGTGCCCCCACGCGGGCCGACATCGCGACGGGAGACTCGCTTTACGGCAGCCGGCGGGCTCGTGCCGCAGGGCATCGCGGGAAATGTAGTCAGGCCTCGGCCCGAAGCTCTCAAGCAGCTATTGGCTTCCGGAATTCGATGTCCTGATGGGAGCGTTGGTTACTAGGTAACGTCCCTTACGATGCGCCCCCACATCCCGCGGTCAGGAAAAGATCTAGGCTGGGGCTGGGACTTGCTCTGTTCTTAGTTCCCTCACATGTCTGGAACCGTGCCTGTCTTGGAGCAAGGAGGACGCTGCCTTACATTCATTGAGAAAGTATCGTTGATGTAGCCCAGCACTGTGCTAGGCTAGAGAATGCACAAAGCTGGGTTAAACTAAAAGTGTACCTTTAACTTTTTATACATGTGCCATGTAGCCAACACCTATATCACCTACATGGAAAATTCTCAGCAGCACAGCACAAAACTATTCTGTGATCTTCCCAGGACGGATAGAGGAAAAACTGCAGAAAGTAAAGATGTCATCATTATTAAAAAAAAAAAAATGGAAGAGGGGGCCGCAGTGAAAGTACAGTGAGAAGGGGCGTTTGCCTTGCACACACCAACCCGGATTCAATCCCGGCATCCCATATGGTCCCATAAGCATCTCCAGGAGTAATTCCTAAGGGCAGAGCCAGGAGTAACTGTCGGGGCGCTCCGCGGGGTCCCCGACAGTGCCGGGAAGCGAGTTCCCTTCTACCTCCGAGCCGGCGAGGAATGGATGAACACTCAGGAATCCGATGCGGTTTTAAAAGGCTTTACTTATCACAGGTTCAGGCATACAAATCAGCAAAAGGAAAAACCCGATGCTTAGGATTCCAGGCTAGAACCCCAGCCACGTGTAGGCCAAGATGGCGACCACCACGTGTAAAACTTCCAAGGGGAATAAACGCTCACAAGGCGAGATCCCACCGGGAAGAAGACCGGGAGAGCGGAACCGGCTAGTTTATACCCCCCAAACTCAGACCTTCCTCCCATTGTTATGGAAAGCAGGGAGGGTCCAATGCCCTCAGGTAATCCCTCCCTGCATCTCACCTAGGGCCTTTACTATGCTAATGTTTTTGAGCCGGGAAGGCCTTTGAAATCTAGAGAAGGGGGTTTCTGAGATGGCATGTCACTGTACCAAAGATCAACACCAATGCCAGTTAAATATTTCTCCAAGCCTTCACAAGTCTCCTCTACTTCATTGTAGTTTTATATTTTATCAGGGGAGCCATGCTTGTTTGTTTGGAAGCAAACAGCATTTCTCTCTGGTCTAATTACTTAGGTGTCCTTACGTGGCCAGGCTAATATGCTGGTAAGATCTAGCTAGTCCCACGATGATTGTGATAGCATGGGGAGGAATATTTATACCAGCTAGTACAGCATACATGGTCGGATAAACTGCCACATTTAGACTACCCCCTTATCTACGGAGTGATTTGCGGGAGGCAATCCAGAGCAGATGCAGCGGCCCTTAGGAGTCCTGCAACAAGTAACCACTAAGCATCACCGGATGTGACCCAAAAAGGAAAGAACCCAAAAAGGAAAGAAAAGAGGCAGGACCATTCTGGGGTGTGAAAAATGAGCTGTAGTGGCCCAGTGTGGTTTGCTGTTAATTATTCATTAAATTATACATTGACCTATAGGGTATATACATTATAATATCTATATATCTATAATCTATGCACATGTACAGTATTTTGTGTGTATTTTAAGACACAATTGAAAGCCTATAAAACAAAAATAGGGCTAGGAAGATAGCTCAGTGATCAGGGCACACATTTTCCATGAACCAGACCTGAGGTTGAAGCCCAGCACCAACTACCCCTCCCGTGCTCCAGCTCCACTGGCCCGAGTAGTCCCCAGCATAGTAGGGCCTGAGGGATGCTATGAGCCACCTGAGTCTGTTAGCTAACATCATTGGAAGTGGCTTGCTGGGCCGCCTAAGCTCTGCTTGGAAGCCCCATTAAAAACAAAACCCTGGGGGCACAGAGCAACAGCACAGCGGGTAAAGCATTTCCCTTGCATGCCTCTGACCCTGGTTCAATCCCGGCATCCCATATGGTTCCCCAGCACCATTAGGAGTAATTCCTGAGTGCAGAGCCAGGAGTAGCCCCTAAGTATTGCGGGTGTGATCCAAAAAGCAAACAAAACCCCTAAAATAATAAAATATTTTCTATTTAAATTTTTTGTTAGTATTCATGTTCACGAGTGCACAATCTCTTGGTTATCACCTTTAAGGAGGGTTCCTAGTGATCGTTTTCTACTACGTGTCTCATGTTCTAGCCATGCATGTGCCCGTGATCCCTGGACTATCTAGCCACCAAAGGCTAGTTGGGGCAGGGAGGCTCAGCTGGAGAAGCTCAGGGATAACTCTTGGTCGGCTCAGAGACTGGAAATCGAATCCGGTTCAGCCGTGCATGAAACAAACGCCCTACCTGATGTACTGTCACCTGGGCCCCTGTATATTTCCTATTAGTTAGGAAATATAAACATTAGATGAGGCACGGATTGTCATTGGGACACTAGAGATGTCTTGAAACTTGAAGCAAACAGTGTGCTACAGATAGGGAAATTGAGGCTCGGTGCAGGAACTGACCACCTAGCTGCATAGACTATGATGACTCGGAGGTTACCGAGTGCAGCCCGTGTTCCCCCACCCCCACTCCCTGCACCCTGAGACAGATCTGTTGCCAATGGCATTTTCTTGGGGATATGCAGTGCCAGGGCAGAGTGGTGTGTGGGTAGGGGAGGAGAGGCCAGTGTTGCTGGGCCCCTGATCACATGAGGGGCAGCCCTACTAAACCAATGGAACATCAGCCTTTGAGAAAGCCCCGCCTAAAAGGTGTGATGCCTTTGCAAACCAGACAGTTACCAGGGGGAAGAGTTGAGTCCCAGAAAGTTGGGCTGGAGTAATAGCAGCCTGAGCAAACTGGAGGAAGGGGAGAGACACCACACAGAAGCCCAGAGCAAAGGTGGCTTGCAGCAGGGCGCCCTTGCCTTCAGCTCTCACCTGCACCAGGGACTTAGCAAGAACCAGGTATTTGCCCAGCACGGAACACGCATGCGCTCGCTGAGTTCCCCAATATGTACAGATTGAAGGCCGGGTTGTAAAGATAAGCCTGCAGGCTCAGCAGGAAGGAACTAGATAGAGGTGGTATTTGAACCAGATAGGACGAGACACACATCCCGTCTCACAAGCATTTTGGAGAATAAACGAACGAGAACACTGAGTAGCGGGCTGAGATGATACCCTCCGGGGAGAAACTTTGAAGGGACTGTTTATTAGTCTCACCCCTCTCTCATTCAGTTCAGCCCAGGCTTCGCTTCTCCCAGATGGTGCCCAGACCACGTCCCTGTGGGAGGGATCCGCAGAGCAAAACCCGACCCAGCCCTGCCCAGGCCCCGCCCACATCCAGCCAGAGCCCCGCCCACATCCAGCCAGTGCCCCGCCCACATCCAGCCCGGGCCCTGCCCCGCCCCGCCCCCAACAATCCAGGCTCTTGGCCTGTGGAGCTACTGATCAGCTTCACAGCTGGCTCGTCGCTGCAGCCCGGACTGTGCCTGGAAGAGCACCGGTAGCTACTGCTGTCACACTGCTCAGCAGGTAATGCGCCCAGGCAACAGAGGACCGCTGAGTTAGCTAGAGGGGCCTGAGAGATTTGGTCCAAACCAAAGATCTTCCTTCTCTGGCCTGTCCTACCCAATTCTGGGGGTCCGGAGGCCAGATTCTAAACTCCTCCAGACAGGGAGACTGCCGGTCAAGGGAGATGTCACCCCCGACTCCTCAAGAAGGCCCCATCTGACTGAGTGTCCATAACATGCAGATTCAAGCAATGCTTTTTTTAATGCATGTTGGGTCACACCCAGCCGTGCTCATGCTCAGGGGTTACTCCTGGCTCTGCATTCAGCAGTTACTTCTGGAGGTGCTCAGGGGACTATATGGGTTGCCGGCAATCCAACTCGGGTTGGTTGTGTTCAGGGCAAGCGCCGGATCTTCTGTACCCTTGCTTGGGGCCCCAATCAATGCTTTTAAAATGCCACGGACATGGGCCAGAGTGGTAGGTGCTTGCCTGGCATGTGGT
This sequence comes from Cryptotis parvus, assembly GCA_021461705.1. Lineage (NCBI taxonomy): Eukaryota > Metazoa > Chordata > Mammalia > Eulipotyphla > Soricidae > Cryptotis > Cryptotis parvus. The sequence continues at coordinate 42,123 of JAJIBD010006974.1, read as the reverse complement.
GGACCTGGGATCGATCCTTGCCATCCCATATGCCAGTGGTCCTCTGACTACTGCTGGGAGTGATCCCCGAACACAGAACCAGGAGGTAACCTATGAGCAGATCCCTGAGCACAGAACCAGGGGTAACCTCTGAGCAGATCCTGAGCACAGAACCAGAAGTAACTCCTGAGGACACCAGGTGATCAGGCTCCCCCAGAAAAACAAAAATAAAAATGCCATGGGGGTGGAGTGGTAAATGAAAGTACAGTGGGGAGGATGCTTGCCTTCTATGTGGCTGGCCAGGGTTTGATCCCTAACATCACATATGATCCCTGGATGCCAACCAGGACTGATTCCTGAACTCAGAGCTAGTAGTAAGCCTTGAGTAGTGCCAGGAAAGATCCCAAAACAGACAAACAAAAAAAGTTGTCAGCAACCAGCAAGGGACTCAGCCTCCAGCCTGTCTGCCCCCAAGGGATTTTTTTTCCCCTTCTGGGACCACACCCTGCGGTGCCCAGGGGTTACTCCTTGCTCTGCAGTCAAGAATTACTTCTGGCTGGGCTGGGGGACCATCTGGATGCAGGAGTATTGAACCTGGGTCGGTTGGATGCAAGTAAACCCATTATCCTATTGCTCTGGCCCCTCCCAGGATTTAAGTCTCATATACACACGTGCTGAATCTAGGTCCCCAGCCCTGGACACATGTTACATGCACACGTGCTGAGTCTAGGCCCCAGCCCTGGACACGTGTCACATGCACACTCGTGCTGAATTTAGGTGCTTGGTTGAGGAGTGTTATGTGCACAGACACAGGTTTTAGACCTTAGAGCATGGTGTGTGTCTTGTGGACAAGCAGGGAGCTTATCCTGGGCGCGCGCGCTGCTGTATCGTGTGTGTGTGTGTGTGTGTGTGTGTGTGTGTGTGTGTCGCGCGAGTATGGCCTGGGCCTGAAATGGGGAAGTCACTTTAACTTATTGCAGGAGTGGGGCAAAGGACAACCCCTTTGGTCTCGCCAGGCTATTTCGTGCAAAGAAGCCAGCAGTCCCTTGGGTGCTGCTGGAACAAGTAGTTACGATTTTGTTCAGCGCCCGGGGACGGCGTAGGACTGACACCGCGGGACTTTGATGAGACCCGGTGTTCGGCGCAACCCCTAGTAGGCCCCCGGGTGGGGCTTCGGCCCTAGCTCTTTACCCCAGGCTGTAGTGTCCTCTAGCGGCCGTGGGAGGAAAAGCTCTGTCCATCCGAGTGATGTCATGCGAGTCCCCCGCCCACCGCACATCGCGGGCAGGGCGCTTGCGCGAAGCGCCTGCGGCCGTCGGGCGCGCGCCGTGGGCACAAGCAAGGGAGGGCGCGGCGTCGGTGCCGGGGCGAGGATCGTGAGGGTTGGGGGTCACCATTCAGTCGGAGAGGCCCCAGATCACTGTGTAGGGTGCCCAGAGAGGAGTGGTCAGCCAGCCCCAGCAAAGCGGTGGTCTTGCTCGCTGACCGACTGGGGTTCTTGCACCGCTGGCGCGCGCAGCCACATCCCCAAACTGCAAGGGACATTGGCAACCTCGCACTCTCCCCTAGGGACCCCTGGCAACCCTCGCCCTACGCGCTGCAGTTGGACTGGCAGGCCCAATACAAATGGTCCTGGGCACAGGCGCTCTTGGATACAGGTGACGCCCCCCGCCCCCATTCCTTCCCGCCAAGCCCCGGGGTGGGAAGAGCGGGAAGCGCAAGGCAGCCCCTGGGCTAGCTGGCACTCAGGAAACATCCCGGGTCAAGTTCGGGGTGAGTTCCCTATTGGAGAGGGCGGGACTGGATTGCTGGGTTCCGCCAGCCAGGGCTGGGGTGCTGCCTGGCACAGTCCTGGGTGGAGCTGGCCAAGGCGGAGCATGGGGCCTTCTGCCAGCCCTGGTGCCCGCTGCGCTCTGGGCTCCACACTAGACAAAAGAGGCAGCCCTCTCCCACAAGCTCCCCACTCGGCAGGGGAACCTGCCCGGAAGAAACCCTCAGCCAACCAGCCAAACCCAAACCCCCCCACACCCGCTGCCTTTCTGTGCCCCGTTTATAATCGAATGGGTAGCCTGGCAGAGTATGTGGATAATGGGGGTGGGTCTCTTTTACAGAGAAAAGTGGGGCGGGTGATGGCCAGTTCCCTACTCCTGGGGTCCCCCAGTGCTGAGGCTCCTGCTCCCTGCTCATTCCCAGGAGGGACTGTCTGGCAGAGTCTGGGCCTCCTCTGTACTCCTGGGGGTGGGGGTGTGGGAGGAGCGTCCAAAAGCCCTGAGCCACATCCACATTCCCAGGCTGGGGAAAAGTGGGATCCCTTCAGGGGCCCCTAGCCAGGACCCTGGGAAATGACCAGACCCCCATAGGTGCTTCAAGGCCCCACTGTTGTGTCCACCAGCACGGCATCTTGGGATGGGGTGGGCAGCAAAGTGTCAAGTCTGGGAGGGGACAGGGGAGTAGGGTCACTGGATAATTAGCAGCTCACTGAGTTGAACCCCACAATGGGGGGGCTTCAGGCCGGCAGCCCGGGTTTGGGGGACCTCATGCAGCTCAGAGCCCCCATCCCCAGGTGGATGTGGAGCGGGGGTGCGGGGTGTCTCCCCTGTGGCAGAACGGTGGCAGCTCACGGCGGCCCTGCCTGCCTCACAAGGTCTGGGGAGGGGGAGCAGAGGTGCGGTGCTGCCCCCGCATACGCAGCTGCCCCTTTGCGGTGTCTGCAGAGCCCTCGCAGCTCTCTGGAGTGCATTTCTGGGCCACAGAAATGGTCCGCATGGGGCACTACCATGACTCCCAGGTCCCCCACGATACCAGCCAGCCCCCTGGCTACTGCATGAAAAGTGGGGGCTCACTCTGCCATCACTCTGCCCTCGGAAGGAGGGTAGGGAGCATTCTCCTGCCTCCAGCAGCCTGGTGGTTGCTTTCCCTTCCCAAACCCCAAACTCTGAGGAGCCCCAGAACCTGGCTCCTGAGAGGCTGTAAGAAGCAGCCACAGGGCCAGGAGACAGATGGGGGGCAAGTGCAGGAACCCCACTCCAGCCCCCCACCTTCACGTGCAGCCCCCAGGCCCCGCACAGCCAGCCTGAGGATTAACCCCTCTCCCCGCCTGCTTGGCTAAGGATCTACTGGAGCGGTGCCAGGCCGTCACAGCACTGCTGGGCAAATGTGCACACACACACACGCACACATACGCACACACTCCACACACACACACACACACACACCTCGCTCCACCTCATCAAGGATTTCCTAGAGCAGTGCCAGGCCATCACAGCACTGCCAGGCAAATGTGTACACACACACACACACACACACACACACACACACACACAAACGCAAGCACACACCTCGCCCCACCTCATCAAGGATCTCCTAGAGCAGTGCCAGGCCGTCACAGCACTGCCAGGCAAATGTGTACACATACACACACACACACGCACGCACACCTCGCCCCGCCTCATCCCGCCAGCACAAGTGTTTCACTACCAGTGCAACTCCCCACCTTCCTTTCCAGGCAGCTGGGACACTGAGGCTCAGAGGGAAAGTAAAAGCCGTAGTCAGGCTCACACTGAAGGGACCAGTGGTCACAGGCGTGGGGGGGGACTGTCCGCGACTGTCTGGCTCACCAGCTGGTCCCCCAGTTTCCAAATACCTCTCACACTGGGGTGACAGATGAAGGGGGGAATAGGCTAAGGGGCTCCCAGGCACCTCTCCCTCCTGCTGCCTTCTGAGCCCCAGAGGGCCAGAGGGGGCCTGCCAGCTCCTACTCACACATCCCTTAGTATAGAGCAGCTGAGACTCCCCAGCAGACACCCGCTGCCCAGTTCACAGAGAAGGGCCAGCCTGAACCAGCACCTCCTATTCCCCCATGATCCTTGGGGGCCATAGAGTGAAAGAGGAGGTCAGGGGGCTCTCGCCCGTGCCCAGGCCTGTGTCCCAGACCCCTAACTAGCTTACAGTGCCCAGGCTGGGGGCAGTGCCCCGGGCATGAGAGCCAGCAGTGCCTAGGTAGGTGCCAGCAGACCCAGGAAGTGGTGCCCACTCAGGTGCTGTAGTGAAAGCCCGAGCAGGTGGCACGTGGCCGAGGAACATGGTGCTGGCTCCAGAGTTGGGCCATGGCAGGAGGCCCAGAGAAGGGCAGTCTGCTGGCAGAGACACCACTCTCGAGTGCAGGGGCAGTGGCTGGACGCCGGGGTGCTGCCCATCACCTCCCACAGGTGCCTATCGCACTCCACGGTGTCCCCAGGGACCAGCTCAGTGGGCGTGTTTGCTGAACCTGCAAAGCAGGGTGGCCCCAGGCTGGCTTCCAGCAGGGCTGCAGCAGGTGGAGGCAGAGCAGGGCACAGACCCAGCTGGGGAGCCGGACCCCAGCTCCCTGCCCCCCCACAGAACCCACAAATCCTGCTGATCTGACCAGGCACTTACCCAGGGCAGGGTTTCAGGCGCCGAGAGTGCCCCATGCAGGGAGAAGGGAAAAGAATTTAGTGTTAGCCCGGTCCCAGAATGGCCTGGTCGCCCACACTCCAAAGGGAAGTTTTCTTGGAGTTGCCCTTCCTCAGACCAAGCAAAGTGAGAGTGATCTGGGGGGTTCGGGCAGGGTGGGAGCAGCGTGCTGGTACTGCCCAGGAAGTGCCCAGGTACTGCTGTTGCCCAATTCTACTCTGTCTCATCATGGGCACTTTTCTGTTGCTGTTGATCTCCTTTTAGGGCCACACCCAGCGATGCTCAGGGGTCACTCCTGGTCTGTGCTTAGGGATGACTCCTGGCCAGGATGAGGGGGACCATACAGGATGCCAAGGATGAAACCTGGATCTGCCTTGTGCAAGGCAAGTGCCCTCCCAGCTGTACTATCTCTCCAGCCCCTTGTTTTTTGAATCACATCTGATGCCCACGATGCTCACGAGAGCATGTAGTGTTGGGGGAGGAAACCCAGCCCTCCCGCATAAGGCCTGTGTTCCAGCCCTTTCAGCCCCTCCAGCTCACTCCTGGCACTGCTGCGGACTGATCTGGGTTCGCCACATGCAAGTGCCTTAATCCCGTGATGTCTATCCCCAGCCCACCTGTTTGTTCAGGACTTACTCCAGGCTCTGCGCTCAGGGATCACTCCGGGCAGTGCGCCCAGGAGACTGTCGTGTTCCGGCAAATGCTCGACCCGCTGTACTACCTCCCTGTACCCCTGCCCCCTGCCATCTCTGCCTGTCTGGAACTCACCCACCTGACTCCCAACACCTCCCTCCCTTCAGAACGTGTCCCCACTCAGGATGCACAGGAGAGCCGGCTCCTGCCACACTCACCTGTCGCTGGGACAGAATCTACAGCCCCTCAGGACAGGTGAGGAGTCTGTGTCCTGCCACTTCAGGGTGCTTCCCCGCCAGGATGGCCTCTAGTCACTCATACCATTGCCTGGGGGACGACAGCTGCTGCCACCGTGCCTCTCTGTGGGCCACTCAAGCCCCCTCCTGTGGCCCAGCTCAGAGAGGAATTCGTGAATGAGGTGGGCAGTGGAGGAGGCGGGGTGGTGAGCCCAGAGGTGCTGGTCATGGAGCAGGAAGGGGGATCTTAGTCCGAGGGGCTCAAGGTGGGCTGCAGACCCTTAGCTTGCTCCCAGACCCTTTCAGACAGAAAGGCAAGAGCAGCACGGTGCACACCACCATTATCTTGGGTGGAGGAATGTGATGATGGGACTTGGTGGCCCCACACTTCAGCCCCGAGCCCAAGGCCACAGAGGCCCCAGGGGCTGGGAGGCTATTCAGCCTGAGCCCAGCTGTGGGAGCCAGATTGGACCAGCTCAGGCCCTCCAGGCAGCTCTCTTGGGAAACCGGCTGGTGTGCCGTGTGTATGTGTGTGTGTGTGTGTGTGTGTGTGTGACATGTATGCATGTGCTGTGAGAATGTGTTGTCTGTGTGCTGTACACGTGTATGATGTGTATATGCCGTGTATGTGTCGTATGTGGTGTATGTGTGTGCACGGCGTGCGCCAAGGTGAGCACACTGAAGCTCACCACAGGTTCCCATCTCCTCATTAGCACAGAAGCCTGCCCTCCCCCAGCCCCCCAAGGATGCAGAGGGAGAGTCAGGGACTCCAGGAACTCTTTGGACTGTGTGTGTCTAAAGACAGTTCGAGAACTGGACACTCAGGGCACAGTGTTATGTAAGGGTTGCATTACTGAGCCAAATGAGTTTTACTTTATTTCTTTTAAAATAAAGTTAAAAGATAAATAAAGTTCAGGGTGCCGGGCGACAGCATAAAGGGAGGGCGTTTGCCTTGTATGCGGCCAACCCGGGTTCGATCCCCAGCATCCCATATGGTCTTCCATGCACTGCCAGGAGTAATTCCTGAGCGAAGAGCCAGGAGCAACCCCTGAGCATCGCTGGATGTGACCCAGAACTAAAAAAAAAAGGAATAAATAAAAATAAATAAATAAATAAATAAATAAATAAATAAATAAATAAATAGATAAAATAAAGTTCAGGACATGGGAGAGATAGTATAGCAATTGGGCCTTTGACTTACATACCGCCGACCATGATTCGATCCCCAGCATCCCAAATGGTCCCTGAGCACTGCCAGGAATGATCCCTGAACACAAAGCCAGAAGTACTGAGTACCACTGGGTGTGGACTGAAACAAAACAAAAATGAACCAAAAAAAAAAAAACCTGATTCCTGAGCACAGAACCAGGAGAAATCCCTGAACACTGCCAGGTGTGGTCCCCCAAAAACAAAACACTGAAGTAAAGACAGGGCTGAAGAGATAGTACCAAGAGGTAGTACCGTGGGTGGGGCACTTGCCTTGCAGACAGCCAACCCAGGTTTGATCCCCAGCATACCATATGGTCTCCTCGACACCACCAGGAGTCAATCCTGCATGTAGGAGTAACCCCTGAGAGCAGAGCCAGGAATAACCCCTAAGCATTGCCAGGTATGGTTCACCCAAAAAAAGTTGAATAATAAAAAAAAAAAACCATTCACCGACTGGCCTCTGCCTAGAGTTCTACATACACACATGGGCCCGGGGAGGACAGCTTCCACCGGCCTCCACCCGACAGTACCTCCCACACCACACCCCAACTGTGGTGCCAGATAGGTGGTGTATGATCGGGCCTGGAGTCACCTGGGTTGCCCTTCCCTCTTCTGCCTGCTCTGGACCCTCCTGCCAGGCTCTGGAAGTGAGGGTGAGCGAGCAGCAGTGAGCTGGGGTGGGGCGCAAGGGGTCTGGAGTGTGTACCCAGATCCCCTCTTTCTTCCATGCGGTCCAACCTACTGGAGCTGGTTGTGGGTGGCCAGCTGGGTCCTGAAGTCTCTAGGCATTCTGGGGTTCAGACCAGGAAACCTGGTCAAGGGAATGAGAAGTCTGAGGGGAGAGGTCTTGGGCAGAAATTCTGGAGAGCAGGAGACAGGGGGCCCAGACAGCTGCACCCAGGAGAATCCTGCTTACATTTTGGTCACCGGCTGCAGGAAGGCCACTTCGATACATCCTGGGCCTCCAACTGTCCTTCTGCACCTGCCAAACCTGCATCCCTTATCCTCTAAACTAGCGTCCTGTGTCTCACTCCCTCTAAACCTGGGTGTTGTATCCCAGTCACTGGCCCCCAGGTGTGAAAGCAACAGGCAGGTAGCTCTTGGCCTGCCCTGCAGGTGGTCCCAGGACAAGGATGGAGGAGCAGCAACCCTGAGAGTCCCTGCAAGAGCGCAAGCGGGTTGTGGACACACTGCCCGTCTGTGTCTGGACACACCTGCCTGCTCCCTCTACAGCCCCCCACCCCCAGCCAGCACAGGGTCCCAGAGGCCTGGGGCAGGGGTATGTGGTGCAGCCCACCCCACTCAGATGACCTTCCCAGGAGCCCAGACCTCCTGGTCCAGACACTGTGTTGAAGGTGACCCTGCCGCGCCCAGCTTCTCTGTCCCCTGACAACCCCTCCTGAGGTGGCTTGTGGAATCTGGGGGCACCCGCTGTCCAGGAGTGATTCTCACATATGGCCTTGCCCCAGGTGACTCACTATGGGATTGGGGAGAACGACAAGTCCCAATCTATATGGGAGAAAGGCACGGATACCTGCCACATTTCAGCGAGCGGGAAGGAGACACTTCCAATAGGCTGGCGGGAGGGGGCAGTTGGCAAAGCCCCGGAGAAACCGGGGAGCCCCCCACATGCGGGCGGCGCCCCCTCCCTGGGACCCGCGCCCAGTCCGTGCCCCCGCCTCCGGTGCCTCGATTCCTCAGGCACCTGGTTCGGAACCCCCTTTTCGACTGGAGGGGAGGTTGGTGGCGCAGGTCCCCTCCCCGTCTTCTGCCCCCGGAATGCAGCTGCGGTTTCCGAACCAGGCCTGGCTCCGGGTGCGAGTGGGGTGCGGAGCGGGGCGGGGCCGAGCAGCTGGGGAGCCGCGAGCTGTGCGCGCGGGGCGGGCGGACCCTCGCGATCCCGAGACTGCTGCGGACACTCCGCGGCTCCCCACCCCCCGCACGCCCCTCCCGTGGCCCCCACCCCGCACACACCCCCCCCCGCGCTCCACCTTTCCCCGGCTCCTCCCCGCGCGCGGGGCCCCTCCCCTCCCGCTCCCTCCCGCAGCCACCCCTGCCCTCCCTCCTCACCCCCTGCTCCCACTTTCTCCCACCTACTCCGGCTGGCCGCCGTCCCTTCGGTCCCGCACCTGCGTGCCGCCGCCCCCACCCGGGTGCCCCGCGACTGCACCCGCGCGCCCTCCCGCGGGGCCCCGCTGAGCCCCTCGGCTCTCTCGCTCCCCGCCCCCTCCGGCTCCGCTTCCCCGCGCGGCTTCCCTCTCCCCTCCCCGCGAAGTTTGGGGCTGTCAGTCCGTCGGTGCTCCGCGCGTCCGCACCCCAGCGCCGGGCAGCTGTGCCCGCCCGGCCGGCAGGAGGCCGGGGCGCGGGGTCTCGGGAGGCAGCGGCGCGAACCCCCGGCCGCAGGTGAGGGTCCCTGGGGCGCCCTGTGGGGACCGCTCCGCCCGCCTCCCCAGCGCACCGACAGTCGCCGCCCGCTCGGCGCAGGTGACAGCCCCGAGGCTGGGGCGCCCCCGCACCGGGGAAAGAAAGAGCGGGGGAGGGCTGGAGGGCCGGGCAGGGGGCTGCAAGGAGGAGAGGGAGAAGCAGAGTGGGGGAGTGTCCCAGGAGAGGGAGCCGGAGCGGGGCCGCGGGCAGGAGCCGGCCGCCGGGGAGGGGCCGCAGCGGGGCGCGGACAGCGACGGACAGGTGAGCCCCGCGGTCGGGGAGGGGGCCCGCACAAGCCGGGAGTCCAGGCTGGAGCGACCCCGGAGGGCAGGGGTGAGGGGAGGCGGGCCCCGCTGGGTCCGGTGGGGAGGGAGAAACTTGGGAGGGTGAGAAGTCCACGGGGGGCTGTCGCGGGGAAGGAAGCGGCAGCCGGGGGTTCGGTGGGGGGAGGTCGGGGAGGGGGACCCCGGAGAGCAGGCAGCCCCCGCCGCCCAGGTTCTGGGGGGCCCGGACCACCCGGCGCGACTCGGGAGCTGGAGTGGAGGGGAGGGGAGAAGCGGTTCTGGGGCGCGGGCAGGAGGGGAAGGGAAGCGGGAGGCTGGGGAGGCGGCGGGGAAGGGAGCCGGGGGCCGCGGAGGGGGAAGGCGCGCGGAGGGGGAGGGCTGGGAGACGGGGCGGGAGGGACGGGGTGAAGCCGGGAAGGAGGAAGGGAAGGCGGTGGGGAGGAGGGGCGCGGGGAGGAGCGCAGAGCGGAGGGGAGGGCGGCGCTGGAGGAAGGAAAAGAGGAGGGGAAGGAAGGAGGAGGGTGGGCGCCCAGGAGTACCGGCGGCGGAGGGGAGGGAGCAGGGGTCAGGGGGCGGTGGCCGAGCGGCCGACCCGAGGGGGCGGGCGGGGGCGGGCCGGGGCGGGGCCGGGGGAGCCAGCGGGAGCCGCGCCGGGGCGGGCTGGAGGCTGCGGGCAGCCTGCCAGCGCGATGGGGAGGGAGCCCGCGGAAGGCGGGTGGCCCAGCCCGGGGAAGCCCGCGGGGAGGGGGAGAGGGTTTTGAGGTCGGGCTTTGCGGGGAGAGGCTGTGGGAGCCGCTTCCTGCCTGCAGCGGGGACCCTCTTCTGGGGGGACTCTCCCACCGGTTGCCCCACAGTGACACTCACCTTCGCTCCCGGGCGGGCTCCTGTTTCACCCGCTCGTGCAGCGACAGCTGGACGGCCTGGGGTAGCGCTCCCCACGGCCGCCCTGGCTCGCACCCTCTCCCCACCAAATCCCAGTGAATATAGGTCCCTGATATGCCCAGGAAAGGCGAGGGTGGGAGGTGGGGTAGGGGAGGGGGCGTGCTCAGGGCCTGGGACTATGAGCCACCTGCGGGGTGAGGGTGAGAAGGTGCCCCAGATTTCCAGAGTTGGCCGACAAGGCTTCAAGGCCGCCCCCCCCCCGCCACCCCCTCCTTGCTTTCTGAAATCCGCTCAGCTGCCCTTGGGCCTTTACCTTGGTGCCTGGGGACTAGCGATGGGGGCGGTTGGGGGCCTGGCGGAGCTGTCCTGGAAGACTGGGAACCTGGATGTCTTTTCCCCTTAGGGTTTGTGGCTGATCCGCAGGAGGCGCTGCGGGATTGCCATGAGAGAGAACTTGGATGCCTTCAGCTCCTTGGGTGAGCCGGAAAAATTGAAGGAACTTGGTGGGGAGGGTCGGGATCTGCTGCTTCCCCACTGCTCCCGGGGCAGAGCAGCCTCTGCAGCTCACCAGAGACCCTGGGGAGCCCTGAGGGTCCCCAGAGGTTGCTGACTGCCAGGTCCTGGGCTGTGCAGACTATGCTTGGGGCATCCTCTGAGCGTCTTCTCTCTCCTGCAGCAGGTTGGGCGCCCGGGCTGGGAGGGACCGAGAATCTCCTCCCTGTTCCCGGCAGCTTTACCTGAACCTATCCTTTTCCCTGGGACAGGATTCTCTGTGGGGCCCCTAGTGATGGCCCCCAAGGTGAGCCGGGGGCTAGGGTCCCACAGTGCTCGGGAGCAGGCGTCCCTTTCTCAGGGAGAGAGCTCTGGGCACGTGCTCTGGTAAGTGCTGGACGCGGGTAGAGGCAGCGCCAGTGTATTCGGCACCTGCAGATCACTGTCATGTTTAGGGGTTTTTCGCTGTCCCCCAGGGCAGAGGCCCCGCCTTTCTCATGCCTCTGCTGGTCCTGAGACCCAGAGCACTGTGGGGGAAAGTCGGGGAGAGTTCTGGGTAGTCAGGTGAGACTGAGGAAGGTTTGAGCAGGGAGGTGACTTAGCAGACTGACCCCTTCTCCAAGACCCTACAAGAGGCCACTTGTCATTCTCTGTGATTTGCCTTGGGACAGGGGGGTGCCTGGGATGACCACTCCCTCTCAGCTGCTTCTTGGCTCCCCATTTTACACATTCAGTCCGTCCCCTGCAGCGCTGCAGCCGACAAGGCCATAGTGGCTGCCCTATGGGCTGTTCCCAGACTCCTGACCATCTCCTCTTTTCTGCAGGGCCTGAGGCCCCAAGACCTGAGGAAGGCACTCCCACGGAACAAGCAGAGGCGCCCTGCCAAGGAACCCAGGCATGTGCCCCACAGAAAACAGAGCCCGTAGGCTCTTGCCCAGGTGAGTCACCTACCTCCAGCCCCCCAGGGCTCTGGAGCTGCGGCAGCCCCCTCTGACCAGGCCTTTCTGTCCTCAAGTGAACCAAGCCTTGGCCCCTTTCTGCAGACACCTTAGCACCCCAGAGCATTTCACACACTGCCCCTTCCCTCTCAGGCAGGCTGGTTCCTAGAGAAATGTGGAGCTTCAACATCTGCTAGGAGTCCCCTCCACCTCCCCAGCTGAGTGCATACTGTTGGTGAACTGTATGGAGATCAGTGGTGGTGAGCCTTTTTATTTTATTTTATTTTATTTTTTTGCTTTTTGAGTCACACCCAGCAATGCTTACTCCTGGCTCTGCACTCAGGAATCACTCCTGGCTGTGTTCGGGGGACCATATGGGATGCAGGCAGTCGAATTCCGGTCAGCTGTGTGCAAGGCAAATGCCCTCCCTGTTGTACTGTCACACCAGCCCCTCTAATGAGCCTTTGCATACTTTTGCCCCCTAAACATCATGATCCCCGAGTGCTCCAGAAAGGTTGTCTGACTTGTCCCCTGACACCCAGCTGATCACACTGTTACCTCCCTCTCTACATTCCCACCCTTCACTTCCTTCCACTCCCTCCACCTTATCACCTTTGCCTGAGTGACATCATTTATTCCACAAGGGGCTTATCCGGCGCCTGCGAGGGCCCATGTGTGGAGGAGTGAAGAGACGTGAGGTTTGGGGGGACACAGAGCCAGGCCTAAGCTATGCTCCGCACTCACTCACTGAGTCAGCTCAGACACCTCATTCCTGGAACTTCCAGAAACAGGGAGAAGAGCCACCCCACCCCATTCCCTTTTGTGGAAGGTTTGTAACAACCCACCATGCTTCTTCAGATGTCTGGAGTGACAGTTCTCATTTTTATAAGATGTGGCATACCAGCTGTCTGCCCTCCAAAATCTAGCTGACACTAATTGCGCTAGAACAAAGAATGCAAAGAAAATAAAGCCGCGTCACTAGTTGATGTAGTGTTGACAGGGAAGTGCTCTACATTTTTCTGTAGGAGATTCTCCTGTATTGGGTCCATCAAAGGCTTCTTGTCATTTTGTACTGCCTTTTGAGAGAGGTGTATACCCATCAGCTCAGAAAAGGGTAGGGCAGAGGCTGGGAAGGCATCAAAGGCTGAGAAAAGACTGAAGAAGGACCCGGGATGGGTTTGAAAAGATCAGCTTGGGCCAGAGCGACAGCACAGTGGGTAGGGCATATGCCTTGCATGAGGCCAAACTGAGTTCCATCTCTGGCATCCCATATGGTCCCCTGAGCATCACCAGGAGCAATTCCTGAGTGCAGAGCTAGGAGTGACCCCTGAGCATTGCTGGGTGTGACCCAAAAAAGAAAAAAAAAAACATCAGCTGGGGTAAAGGGAAGGGTTTCATTATTGGGAACCATGAGAAAGCTGGATGAGGCTGGGGCGAACCTTGGGAAACCACCGAATTTCCCTGATCCTGTAAGAAGGAGCTCTTGATGGTTCTCCAGTAGCAGAGTGGTACAGTGAAACAAAGTCAGTACCGTGCATGATCTGGAGTTGCAGGGAGAGTCTCACTGTGGCCATCCAGGGTTCCGCAACCACCAGATCGTTCCCAGCTTCACAGCCGGACAGGAACTGGGAGCATTTGGTTCAACAGTTCTCAGACAAGAACCCCTCTGGGGGCTTAAGTGATGAGAACAGGTTCCTGGATGCTGCTGCCATTACAAGCACTTGGTAAAAGGTCCTCCCGAACTAATATTTTAGGGCTGTGGACTAGCCTGACCCTTACCTATAAGCAAAGTTAGTTCCAAAGAGGTAAAGCAGTTATCCAAGGTCAAAGTACTGGTTTGTGGCAGAGGAGGTCCCAAGCTCCCTCCTCGGGGCAGGGACTGTGCAGGGTGCCCCAGAGAGCCCTCCCTGCCCTCTGCTCCAGCTCAGTGGCTTTCTGTAAGATCAACCCTCCCCTTCTAAATGCATTTCCTGCTTGGCTGTGGGGGTGGGCAGAAGGAGATGGTGGCAGAGGGAGCTTCCCTTTCAAGAGACAGGGAACACAGAAGTTACTTCAAGGCTGGCGGGCCATGGAAGAAGGGACACATGGAAGGCAAGAGACAGCTCCACAGCCTGTGGAAGGGAAGGAGGCCAGAAACACAGGCCACCCAGGGGAGCTGCCGTCCCCGGGTGAGGTGCCGTTCCAGAAGGGAGTTGGGTTCACAAGAGGACCCTGATAGCACACAAACCTAGAGTGAACCCAGGCCTGACACTTGAGCAGGGATCAGGCTGGGGAGGGGGCTCAGAAATAAGCCCCGCCCCTGCCTTCCCCTTCACCTTCTGGTGGAGGCTGCAGGCTCTCTTCAGCCGGAGGGAGGGAGAAGCCTCCAGGGCTGCAGAGCTGCTCTTCTTGGCTTGCTTTAGAGCTGGAGCCAGACTGGGAAGTCGCTGAGGCAGGTAGTCGCGGCACAGACAGAATGGGGTGTAACCGACTTGTGTGTTACAGGGGGACCAGTGGGTGATTCGCAAGGTGAAGGTGGAGGATGAGGAGCAGGAGGCCGCCGAGGAGGTGGAGTGGGCCGAGGCATCTGCCCTTAATCCCGGGCCCCTTCCCTGCGCCGGACATGGCCCCCTGTCCACCACTTATAAGCTGGAACCCGGAGCCCCTGGACCGCTGGGCGGGCTGGCGCTGGCGGGCTGGGCCCCGACCTCGGAGAAGCCCTACGGCTGGGGGGAGTGCGGCGGCCTCGGGACCAGCTGACCTTGCGGCTTCACCAGCGCCTGCACCGCGGCGGGAGGCCCCGTGCGCCTGCCCCGACTGCGCCGCAGCTTCACGCAGCGCGCACATGCTGCTGCATCAGCGCAGCCACCGCGGCGAGCGACCCTTCCCGTGTTCCGAGTGTGACAAGCGCTTCAGCAAGAAGGCGCACCTGACCCGCCACCTGCCACGCACACGGGCGAGCGGCCCTACCCGTGCGCCGAGTGTGGCAAGCGCTTCAGCCAGAAGATCCACCTGGGCTCGCACCAGAAGACGCACACGGGCGAGCGGCCCTTCCCATGCCCCGAGTGCGGAAGCGCTTCCGTAAGAAGACGCACCTGATCCGCCACCAGCGTATCCATACGGGCGAGCGGCCCTATCAGTGCGCCGCAGTGTGAGCGCAGCTTCACGCACAAGCAGCACCTGGTGCGGCACCAGCGCGTGCATGAGGCGGCCAGTGGCGCCCCGCCGCCCCCGCAGCACCCGCCTCTCCCGGCTGCCCCGCGCCATCCCCTCCCGGGCCCAAGCCTTTCGTGTGCACCCAGTGTGGCCTGTGCTTCGGCTGGAAGAAGAATCTCGCCACGCACCAGCGGCAGCATCTTGGCGAAGGGCGCTCCTTGGGATGCGACGAGTGCGGCCTGGACGCCGCTGAGGACCCGCCGCCGCGGCCACCTTGACGTCGGCGGGCCGGCCCGACGGCGCCCCTGGGCGCCCCGGCCCCAGAGCGGGCTTTCTGCTGCCCAGAGTGCGGGCGCGGCCCGCGCGTGGCAGCACCTGGCGCGGCACCGACGCGTGCACACGGGTGAGCAGCCCTTCGCCTGCGCGCAGTGTGGCCGCCGCTTCGGCTCGCGACCCAATCTGGTGGCCCACTCAAGGGCGCACAGCGGCGCCCGGCCCTTCGCCTGCGCGCAGTGTGGCCGCCGCTTCAGCCGCAAGTCGCACCTGGGCCGCCACCAGGCGGTGCACACCGGCAGCCGCCCGCACTCCTGCCCCGTCTGTGCCCGCAGCTTCAGCTCCAAAACAAACCTGGTCCGCCACCAGGCGATCCACACGGGCGCGCGCCCTTCTCCCCTGCTCCCGCAGTGTGGCAAAAGCTTCAGCCGAAAGACCCATTTGGTGCGCCACCAGCGCATCCACGGCGATGCAACACACCCAGGCCCCGACACTGACCTCGTGCCCCCAGCTGGCCCGCTCCCACCCCGGTAGCAGTTCCGTCGCTCTTTTTCTGAACTTGGTAACAGTCAGGGAAACTGCGCCCCAGAGCTCCCAGAGGGCAGCCGCTGGCCTGCACCCCAACTCTCTCCCTCTCCTACTGGCCCTGAAGGAAGAACCAGCTTTGACATTCTGTGACAAAGACAGCACTGAGTCCCAGGCTCGAAAAGGCTCCCTCCTACCAAGAGACATCCCTCCCGCGCCCCATGGAAGCCGATTTGGGGGGAATTGGCCTCCTGCAGGCTGCACCGGGAACCGGGTTAGGGGGGAGGAGGGAGGGCTTTTCGGTTTCGTTTCATTAAACATTGCACCCGAAGGCTCTGGGACTGTCCTTGAGTTGGGGGAGAGAGCCCTGACTATCCTACCGCAGCGTTCCTCTTTCCACTTGCCTGTCCTCCCTATCCTGGGTAAGCCCAGCCTAGAGGCTGCTGAAGGTTCCACCCAGTTCAAGTATAACACCGGAAGGACGGCCGCCACTGCTCTTAAGCAAAATGAAGCCGCTGTCACCAGGTCCTCAAAACTTGGTTTTCTTCCATGATAGGCCCAATATTTTTTTTTCTCACTCGTGTTATGAGGAGGCAACATTATTTATGCCTCCTGTGCAGTCAGATCACTCAGCCGTGCCTGCTTCCATTTCAGAAATAAGACCAGTGGCAAGACCATTTCATGGGCATTTCTCCTGCTGGTGGCAGAGGGCGCAGGAGGCCCTTTGGGTTCCCAAGGGGAGGACCCCCAGAAATGCTCCAGAGCTGTGTCTCCAGTTGCCCCCGGAGATCCACACCCACAGCCCTCCCCTGACGTTGGCAGTTGCTTTCCCCTTCACTTTCCCCTGACTTCTTTTTTTGGAGGGGTTACACCCAACAATGCTCAGGTATTGCTCCTGGCTCTGTGCTCTGGAATTGCTCAGGGTTTACTCCTGGCAGTGCTTGGGGACCATACAGGATGCCAGGGATCGAGTCAGAGTCTGGCACTGTCAAGACAAATGTCTACCGCTTGTGCTATTGCTCTTCAGTGGGTTATCATGAACCCTTCATGCAGAACTTTCTGTATCTTTGCTTTCCCTCCCGATGGTCGGGACTGCAGGGGCCATTGGCATGACGGGAGGCTGGGCTTTGGGCGCTCCTCAGTCTCTTGTGGCCCTCACTGGAGTCCTCGCTTAGGTTTGCCACCCCTGTATTACTGTGAGGACCCAGGCCCATCACTACGCATGCACACACACACACATGCACACCTAGCATCGCACCAGTCTTTGCCAGCCATAGAACACTGGGAACACGCGGGGGCTCAGGGTAATCGGTGCAGGGCTGAAGGAGGGAATGGGAAGGCATTATCCCACATCCAGGAGCACACAGGGGTGTGGCCAGCCTGAAGAATGGGTGTGAGGAGCTGGAGAGATGGGAGAAAGCCGCATGCAGAGGGCCAAGATTGGCACAGCTGGAGCACAGTGAAGGGAGAACCAGGCTGGGAAGCTTTGGAAATCTCTGTGCTGGCTGGAGGGTTGTTGGCCGTGTTGTGGGAGAGCAGCTTGGGAGGCTGCTAGAATGGAATTCACATTCGATGCGGAGTGCCCAAGCAGAGGCCCCCAGAAGGCAGGAGAACTTGCATCCTAAACACAGGTGAGGGGGAGCTGGAAGCCTCAGGGAAGGTAGGGGAGGAGGACGTGGCAGGAATGCTC
The DNA here is from genome assembly GCA_021461705.1 of Cryptotis parvus. Lineage (NCBI taxonomy): Eukaryota > Metazoa > Chordata > Mammalia > Eulipotyphla > Soricidae > Cryptotis > Cryptotis parvus. The sequence continues at coordinate 24,989 of JAJIBD010006974.1, read as the reverse complement.
TGGCATGGGCATAAAATACAGTAAGGAAGGGCCAGAGCTACAGTACAGGGACAGGGCAATTGCCCTGCATGTAGCTGACCAGGGTTCAATCTCCAAGTACCCCATATGGTCTGGTGAGCACCTCCAGGAGTGATCCAATGTAGAGTCAGGGGCAAGCCCTGAACACCATGGGATGTGACACAAAAAATGAAAAACGAGGCCCGTAATGATAGTACAGCAGGTAGGATGTTTGCCTTGCATGTGGCTGAGCTGGATTCGGTTCTCCGGCATCCCATATGGTCCCCTGAGCACCACCAGCAGTAATTCCTGATTGTAGAGCCAGGAGTAAGCCCTGAGCATTGCCAGGTGTGAGCCAAAAAAGTAAAAAAACAAAAAATAAAAACCGGACTACCTGCTATAATATTGCCAGAGCAATAAAAAGACATCCTACTAAATGGAAATATTTACACAAGTATATCAGACAAAGGGCTAATATCCAAAGATCTCCCAAAGTTCATCAACAAAAGAAATCAATAACCCTATCCAAAAAACAGGAGAAGAGATGGACAGACACCAGCAAGGAGAACATGGACAGCCAGTAGGCATATGAAAGTGTTCGTTGTCACTCGTTGTTAGGAAAATGCTAACCAAAACAATGAGCTATCATCTCACACCAGTAATAATGGGACATATTGAAAAGACTGGGGATATGGGGCTGGAGGGGTCGTACAGGGTGCTTACCTTGCACTCAGCCTACCTAGGGTTCAGTCCCCAGAATCTCACATGGTCCCTGAGCACTACTAGGAGTGTAGAACCAGAGTAACTTCTTAAGCATTGCTGGGTATGGTACAAACTCCCCATCCCCCAAAAAAAAGATAAGAAAGAATCCATATTGGCAGGAAGGGAGCATAAGGACATAAGTTCTCTGAGTGTGGGATTCATCTGGTTCATCCTCTGGGGAACAGTCTAGAGATGTCCAGCAAGGTGACACTAGAGCTCCCCTATGGCCCAGTCATCTCACTTCATGGCATCTAACACCCCCATACAAAAACGTTAATTTGAAAACATGTGTACATCTCTGTTTATTGCAGCGCTGAATCCAATAGCCGGGGTCTAGAAACAGCCCACATATTCAATGGCAGAGGGACCGGAGTGATAGTACAGTGGGTAGGGTGTTTGCCTTGCATATGGCTAGCCCAGGTTTGATCTTTGGCATCCCATATGGTCCTCCAAACACAGCTAGGAGTAATTCCTTAGTGCAGAGCCAGGAGTAAGCCCTGAGCATCACTAGGTGTGACCTAAGAAATAAAAACAAAATTAAACACACACAGAGACATATTCAATGGCAAATTGGGGTGGGAAACTACAGAAATTTTAAGGGCATACCTGTTGAATGACAGGCCTAGCTGGCTTGGGAGCTTTGCTGTTTTTTTTTTTTTTTTTTTTTGGGTCACACCCGGCAATGCTCAGGGGTTTCTCCTGGCTCTGCACTCAGGAATCTCTCCTGGCTGTGCTCGCGCGACCATATGGGATGCCGGGATCGAACCCGGGCCAGCACAGGCAGCGGTGTGCAAGGCAAATGCCCTACCCGCTGGGCTATCACTCTGGCCCTGGAGCTTTGCTGTTTTATCCACTCACAGCTTAATCTATTTACATGTTCTTAAACCAGGGTTCATACTAAGGAGATCTCTCTACTATGTAAACACTGATGGAGAGTGTGGCAGTTACAGAAGTCACCTTGACTCTGACTGAGTAACTTCTGACTTATTATTATACATCTACTAAGACTTCTGTGTTATCTAGATTGGGCACAGCTCCTCTTTATACCCACTGGACCCAGCATGGGACAGTAAGAATTTACCAGGAGACTACCAGCCTGGCTACGTTGAGACTATTGTTTAAGATTATAGGAAGGCTCATACTAGTTTTCCCTCAATGAGGCAAGTGTGACCCTTTAGGTGTACAGAGAACAAGATACTCAGAATCACCCTGGTGCAGATAATAAATAAGAAGGACCTTGTGGGTACCATCTAGATTATATGAAGCCCATGAAATTAAGATGTACTACTTTATACCAGCCCCCTCTCTCCAGTGTTTTACATAAGAGATAATCTCATAATCTCAGAAGAAGGCATTAGTCCTTGGCATAGTCATTTGTTTAGACCTGTAGTAGGGTGTGGCACCACCCACTACACTCTTCTACTCTCTAGAATCTGTTTAGTTGATGTTTTTTTTTTTGAGTCACACCCAGCAATGCTCAGGGGTTACTCCTGGCTCTTGCTCAGGAGCTACTCCTGGCGGTGCTCAGGGCACCATATGGGATGCTGGGGATCGAACCTGGGGTGGCAGTGTGCAAGGCAAATGCCCTACCTACTGTGCTATTGCTCAGGCCCCCAAGTTGATCTTTGTTGGCAGGACCCTACCTGAAGTTAGGATTACTTTTGTGTATATAAGGGGACTGACTTGAGGTACTGTCTCCTCTTTGGTGGGACTCCTCTCTGGTGGGAGCCTCTTTGGTAGGAGACTTGGGCCTCTGTATATGGCCTAAGTTCTGACCAGAGCTAGAGGTCTTCTATTATATTGGATTGCAGTGCTAGAGCTTTTTGTACTATTAAAAGTCTTTTGGATGGGTCGGAGCGATAGCCCAGCGGGTAGGGCGTTGCCTTGCACGCAGCTGGCCTGTGCCGGCCTGGGTTCAATTCCCGCATCCCATATGGTCCCCGAGCACCGCCAGGAGTGATTCCTGAGTGCAGAGCCAGGAGTAACCCCTGAGCAATGCCGGGTGTGACCCCCAAAAAAAAAAAAGCAAAAAAAAAAATAAAATAAAAGTCTTTTGGATGGGTCGGAGCGATAGTCCAGCGGATAGGGTGTTTGCCTTGCACGCAGCTGGCCTGTGCCAGCCTGGGTTCGATCCCCGGCATCCCATATGGTCCCCCGAGCACTGCCGGGAGTAATTCCCTGAGTGCAGAGCCAGGAATGTGACCCTGAGCATAGCCGGGAGTGACCCAAAAGAAAAAAAAAAGGTATTTTGGAAATGCACCGGTCTTGTGAGTTTTCATCCATTCCCCAGCGGGGTAGAAGAGAACTTCTGTCCTGATACTGTTGGGGACCCCAGCGGCTCCCCTGACAGATACTAAAACATGTTTACGGGGAATACTATTAGCTGTAATAGAAGATGAAGTCAGGAGCTCACTGCATCTTGGATGAAATTAAAAGAATCACATTAAGCCAAGTGAGAGGGGATAAAACAAACACTGGATGATCTCACTCACCTGTAGAATACAGACACTAAGAGAGGGAATGGACGGTTTCGAGTGAAGCGACATGGGTTGTAGAACTGAGACTGAAACTGAGTGGAGGGAAATTCTGAGGCGCTCAGAAGTCTCCTGAAGACATTGGTGAAGCATCTGGGCACTCTGGTGGGCGGCGAGTGAAGGCGACTGTGCGTCCGGTGGGCGGCGAGTGAAGGCTTATTTCTGGCCTGTGCTCAGGTATCACTCCTGGAGGGACTTCGAGAATCATATGCAGTGTTGGGCATTGAACCGGGCTTGGTCGTTTGTAAGGCAAATACCCTGCCTGCTGTGTTGCTCCTATCCCAGGACTCTTCTCGTGATAAATTGGAAGCCAGTCAACCGTGGCTGGTCTGGAGCACCATGTCAGCCAGAACACATGACTCCCCCAACTCCCTGCTCCCCCACCTCCCCTGCCCAACCTCCCTCCCCTCTGGTCCACAGCCTGCTGCCTGGACTCCACGTCTGCATCTCCAGCTCCGAAGGAATCTGGCCAATTTTGGAAATCAAACACATGAGAGCAACATTTACGTCGGTTATACTAATGTTTTTATTTCTTTATACGTTCTGGAATTCCTGTAAAGGGCCGCTCTCAGGTCCTGCCCCGCGGCAGGTATTTCCAGGCCTGCATTCTGCCTCAGCTGCTCTGCAAGGCACAGCTTCTTTGCCTTGGAGCTTGTTCACAAATAGAAGTCATTTAGTGTCCGGGCCGAAGGCCAGGGAAAACAGAGGAGGCCCCCCCCCAACTGCACCGTGTTCAGGGAGAAACAGATTTTCCAGGAACCCCGCCTCAGGCGGGGTCCCCACCTGGGAACTGCATCTGAGCATGCCAAGGTCCTCTTGGAAGGAAAGCAGCAGTGCACGAGTTCCATGTATAGAACGGGCATGTTTTCTTCATCACTTGATTCTTATATTTTTCCTCCATCATCCAAACAGCCAGGAGTGCGGGAGTACTAGTACAGGGGCTGCAATAATAGGACAGCAGGGAGGGCACTTGTTGCTGCTCTCGGACCCTGACCTCCAGCACCCCATATGGAGTGATCCTGGAGTGCAGAAGCAGGAGTGTTTGCCAGGTGTAGCACTCCCAACAACAACAAAAAAGGACTGGCGCAGGTGCAGTACCAACCAGTCATGTGACTATCAAGCAGGTCGGTCAGGAGCCCACAATGCAGCTGGAGAAGAGTCCATTAGGTGACCTGGACGCCGAGTGGCCTGTGGTTCCAAAATCCTGAGAGAGCAGAGAAAGTTTTGCAGAAAAGGGCCTGCTCAGGTGCTGCAGACAGCCTGCAGATGTGCGGGTCTGTGGGGAGAGTTAGAAGCTTCCCAAGTCTCCCTTCTTCCTGCATCCCTCCCTCACATCCCTCATGACCCTGTGCGGTTGCCTAGATCCTGCACTCTGAACTGTCACCCCCCTCCAATCAGCTGCTTCTCCTTTCCTAACTGAGAGGAAACCTCTGCTCCCTAACCAACTTTGAAAAAAAGGTGGTAAAATACATGTAACATGACATTTACCATTGAACCTTTTTTTTTTTTTTTTTGCTTTTTGGATCACACCCGGCAATGCTCAGGGGTTACTCCTGGCTCTACACTCAGTAATTACTCCTGGCAGTGCTCAGGGGACCATATGCGATGCTGGGGATCGAACTCGGGTCGGCTGCATGCAAGGCAAACACCCTATCTGCTGTGCTGTTGCTCCAACCCCAATTGAACCATTGTTTGTTTGTTTAGTTTTTTTTTTTTTTTTATGGGCTGGTTCTTTTTATTTTATTTTTTTTCAGATTTTATTTTATTTTATTATTCCCCCCCAAATATTGTTACACCATTTTAGTCATACAATTGAAAGATGCTCATGTAGAGTTTTGGTTCTACAGTGTTCCAACACCCATCCCTCCACCCAAACCCATCTCCCATCACCAATGTCCCCACCTCCCTCCCCCTCCCACACCTCAACTACTTGGCGGGTTCTGTATGTCATTTCTCTCCTCTTTATCTCTCCCTCCCGCCAAACTTTCCTGCTCTTTGTGGAATTCAGTGCATTAAAAGACATTACTGTTACGGGGCGGAGCGATAGCCCAGCGGGTAGGGCGTTTGCCTTGCACGCAGCCGGCCTGTGCCGGCTTGGTTCGATCCCGGCATCCCATATGGTCCCCCGAGCACCGCCAGGAGTAATTCCTGAGTACAGAGCCAGGAGTAACCCCTGAGCATCGCCGGGTGTGACCCAAAAAGCAAAAAAAAAAAAAAAACAACAACAAAAAAAAAAAAGACATTACTGTTTCCACTATTTTTAATGGACCTGCCGCTATGCGCTACAGACTGGGCTTAAACCAGTTTTGCTCTGTTGATCTGGTTGTGAGGCAGTTTCCCAGCGTCTGGACAGCAAAAATGGTGGCCAGTGTGATGGGCGAGTCTCATCCGGCTGCTTCTGGGACCCCCAGAGGCGACGGGCCCACTCCCAAAACCCGTCTGCCCTCCTGGGGGTCCCCTCTTCAGCTGGGCCGGGCGAGCTGAGCTCCAGCCTCCCCAGCCGCTTCATGTTATGGCCCATCAAGTTTTGCTTTAGATTTTTTGGGCCACACCCTTTGGTGCTCAGGGCTTACTCCCTAGTAGCTCAGGGGGTCATAGGGGACACCAGGATCAATCTCGGGTCAGCTGCATGCAAGACAAAGGCCCTCCCCACTGTACTATGCTTTGGTTCTACCACTGAACCATTTTTAAGTGTGTAATTCAGGGATAATCCAACTTACAATGTGTGGACATGGTCATTGGTTTCCCAGAGCCCTTCCATCACTCCAGAGAGATGGTTCCTGACCTTCTTCATCTGGCAGCACAGAGCAGGATGCCGTTGACATACGGGAAGGAGAGACAGTTGGAGTGTGGGGGTCTGGAGTTCGGGTCTGGAGACTCTCTGGGGCCCAGAGCCTGGCTGAAGAACAGGACTGGAGTCAGCCCCTCCTGGCCCTGCCCTCAGGGATCCCCTCAGCAACATCACAGTTTACTTTGTAAAAGCTCAGAGTCTGGCTCCCTCTACCATCACCCTCGCCCCAATCTGGCTTTGCTTTTGGGTTTTGGGACTGCACCAGGTGCTCAGGAGTCACTGCTGGTGGTTCCCTGGGATGGAGCCAGAGTCGGGTGTCTTCATCCTGTTTTATCTCTTTTTTTTTTTTTTTTGGGTCACACCCAGCGATGCTCAGGGGTTACTTCTGGCTCTGCACTCATGAATTACTCCTGGCGGTGCTAAGGGGACCATATGGGATGCTGTGGATGGAACCTGGGTTGGCTGCGTGCAAGGCAAACACCCTCCCCACTGTGCTATAGCTCTGGCCCCCTGTTTTATCCCTGGCCTCAGATTTATATCTTCTTCCTCAGAATGCAGGTGATGGGCAGGGCCAGAACTGGGAGGTTTGGAGCAGGATGGTGGGAGTTGAGAGAGGTGGAGGGATTCTCTGGAGGAGAGCCCTGGGTGCAGGGGTCAGCCTGGATTTCTGTGAGTAGGATGGGCAGTGAAAGTCGGCAAGACCCAGTGACAGGAGCTGGGGCCTGTGTAGGGCGCCCACTCTGGTCCTGTGTGGAGGCTCTCTGCTCCTGGGGATCTCCACAGGGCTCACCTGGGCTCAGTGTAAACCCTCACTAACACCACCATGTCTGGGGTGACGGGTGAAAGGAGGGTCCTGGGCTTGTCTGTGCACCTCCCTCCCCAGGTGATGGCAGGGATGGACACTGTGAAATGGACACAGGAATGGATACTGTGGGGATGGACACAGAAATGGACACTGGAGGTGGGCACTTCAGGCATGGACACAGGAGTAGACATTGTGGGGATGGACACTGGGAAAGGTGGGGATGGTCTGTACGGTGATGGACACCATCAGAGTGAAGGTGAGTGTAGGAGACACAACTGAGGCCGCCTCACCGGGCATCCCTGACTGCTGCTGGCCAGCGGCCAGAGGCTTTTCAGCTTCTCACACTACAGGAGTGGGTCACAGACAGGAAGGTGTGAGGCATTTGCCCTGCACACAGCTGACCCCAGCTTTATCCCCACCACCCCATATGGCCCTCTGAGCCGCCCAGAGTGGTCGCTGAGTACCACTGGGTGTGGTCCCGAAGCCCAAAACCCCAAACCAATCCAGTTCTGATCCGGCAGTTTCTGTGAGTCAGACCTGGACCAATAGGTCTGCTTAAGGGCCCCCAGGCTGCTCAGAGTTTCCTGAAGTGCTGGAAGGCTGGACCTCTTTGTGGGGTGTGGGCGCTCATCCCAGCCCTAGCCATGGTGGCCGCCCCTGAGACCCATGTTCCCCTCCTGAGGGGGCGCCCTGCATGAGGAGGGCTCTGCTGCAGGTGGGAACCCCTCAGCATGAGGAGGCTTCAGCCGTTACCGCCACTGCAGCTCCAAGAAGGAGAGAGAGACCCAGAGGCGGGCCTGGGCAGCCTGGGGTCAGTCCTGCAGGCAGAGTCTGTTCCAGGAGCACTGGGTACTGCCAGAGTCCATGGTCAGATGGAGCTGTCGCTGGGCACGGGACTGGGCAGATATGGACGGAGCCCTGGCTGGTGGCCAGCCAGCCTCAGACTCCCGCGTGAGAGCAAGTTCAGGCGTTCCCCCGGGGGCAGCCTAGGCATGAAGGCAGGGTCCAACCACAGCACCTGAGGGGTGCAGGAGTGTGCAAAAGGGGGTGAGCAAACGTGGGGATGGCCACATGTGAATCCGCGTGTGCGCGCGAATGGACATGTGTGCGGTGGGGACATGTTGTGCCTGTCGGCAGGAGGACAAGGGCGAATCCTGAGGTGGGAGATGTCCCCCCGGACAACTGGCTGCGTTGTCCCTGAACTTTGACCTTGTCTTGACCTGCACATGAGTTCATAGCAGTGACCTTGAACGGTGCTGAGCAGAACAGAGGAAACGCCTCTTCCCTGAATATTCTAGGAACATTTTATTCCATCCCCTGGGATGACTGAACACAGACTCCGCTGTGGAAGTCCCTCCCAGCCAGGCGCGCCTCTCTCTCCGTGGCACCAAGGGCTCCTCGTGGGGTCTTACAGAGACCTTTGGATGAATCAGGAATGGACAGAGGCCAGGGGTCGAATCAGGAATGGACAGAGGCCAGGGGTCTTCTGAGCTCTGTGCGAAGAGAAGGATGGTGGCTGGTCCTGGGGTGATGGCGTAACCCCTGGGCCGTCAGCGGCACCGCAGGACCAGTTTCCTGCGTTTGGCCCGGTTGCACACCGGTCTGAGATGCCTGGACTCGGCCGCCCCCGTCTGGAGGGACAGTCTGAGTCCCACGTTTCACTGCAGCGATCACTTCCACCCCAGCCTGGAGCCAGGGGCGCTACCCGGGTACGAGGACCTGGGACCAAACGCGGGGAGGGGGCTGAGGGGGGACTTGGAGCGGCGCCGTCTGCGGACCGCCCCCATTCAAGGCCGCTCTGCCGGCGCGGCTGGGCTCGGGGCCTCTGGGGAAAACAGCAACTGCGGCAGCTGTGGTTTCAGTCCTCGAGAGGGTCCGCTGAGACTTCGTCTTGGTCGGCGGATGGCCCTTCCGCATAGCGGGACACGGGAGGGCATAGCCGGACACATTGTAGCAACCGGCCTCAACCACCTGGATCCTAGGTGCTGGATGTGGAGCCCAAGGCCAGGGAGCTGGACGCGATGAGCTGTGTGGCTAGCGCAGGCCAGTTCAGAGAGGGCTCTGCACGCGCTAGCACAGCGTGAGGCTCCCACCGGCACTGGCCCTTGGCCCCTGGGTGTGGGAAGACATGTCCTGTCCCGCAGCCAGCCCCTAGGCATGGGCTGAGCGCCTGGCGCAAGTGGCTGGTTCGAGGGTCCTCACAGTTGCGTTGGGAATGGGAGGGTTCCCCCCCTCCCCCACTCCCCACCTGCATCCCACCCCAAGGCCATGCAGCACCCATCTGTAATGGTCTGCCTGCACGCGCCCTGGAAGCTGAAGCTCCTTCCTCCAGCTCTTCCGACTCACCCCTTCTGCAGAGGAATGTCAGAAATGCAGCTCCCCGCAGCTCTGCCCAGGTCTGACACGCCCCCCCACACACACACACACTAAGAGCCCCCTTATCTGTTCCTACAGCCTGAGAGCCAAAGGCAAAGGTTCTTGCAAATATTTCCTGGGAGAGGGCAGTTGGCCTTCAGGAAAGGTGGATTTATGAGGTGTCCGAGTTTCAAAGCAAAGACTTCTTACTGGGGTCTGCCCCCGTACTGGGGGTCTGCAGGGAGAATTCTCAGTTGGTGACCCAGTCAGCCCCTAATCTGAGGGGTATTTCCACCACACATAACCGTGTCCCCACATCCCAAATGCACCCAACATACCCCACCATACCAAACACATACCCCGAATCCAGAGTCACCTCAAGAACTGCATGCTCTGGGACCGACACCCCTCCCGCACTTCCCCTGAAATTTTCACCTTAGAGCCTGATCATTCATGCACTTTCCTTAATGGCATGAATCTTTTCCCTTCTGTTTCTTCTAGTCTGTTGTTTTGTTTTCAGGCCACACCCAGCTGTGCTCAGGGCTTACTCCTGGCTCTGCTCAGGGGTCACCTCTTCCAGGACTTGGGACGCTGCCGACTGAACCTGGGTTGGCTGTGTGCAAGGCAAATTACATAACCACTGTTTGCTCTCTGACCCCACCCATGTAGGTTTTTCTTGAGTTTTGTTTTTGGGCCACAGTCAGAGCTTACTTCTGGCTCTGCACCCAGGGACTGATTGCTCCTGGAAGGCTCAGGGAACGACCCGTAAAGAGTGCTGGGGATCCAATCTGGGTCTACCGTGTGCAAGGCAAGTGCTCTCCCCCAATGTGACTACACCCTCTGGCCCTCTTGAATTTGGAACATTTTGGTTAAGTTTCTTCAGGTGTCTTAAGCCTGCGTCATCTACGGAATCAGATGCCGAGATTGCTCATGTCTGACTCTGATTATTTCACCATAGGCACGCTGATTTTGTCAGCTTGGCTAAAGAAATGGCCGTGAGAATTTTGACTCTTCACAGCCCCCTTTGACTCTTAGTTTCCTTATGATCCTGCTCATTGCTTTCTAGTAAACTCTCGACTTTTCTTGTTTTGCACAGCCAGTGCCTGTCAGTCTCCAAACACAGATGTCACTATGGCCACTTTCTAAGGTTTTTACTGGCAGTCCCCTCATAGGTTAATTGAAATATCCCTGATCCATAACGATCTCCTCACTCACACTTATTCACCATCATGACTAAAACATAATTTTAATACATATCTGGCTTGTTAGTTAAAACTTAAAAGCTAAGTTTTTATTATACTTTGGTGGTATAATAAAAAATTAAAAAAAAATGCTTAAGGGGCCGGAGCCATAGCCCAGGGGTAGGGCGTTTGCCTTGCCCACGGCTGGCCCATGCTGGCCCGGTTCGATCCCCAGCATCCCATATGGTCCCCTGAGCACTGCCAGGTGTAATTCCTGAGTGCAGAGCCAGGAGTAACCCCTGAGCATCGCCGGGTGTGACCCAAAAAGCAAAAAAAAAAAAAAAAACCCTTAAAAGCTAAAGTCTGACCAAGACCATATACTCCCCTATAATTTCAATACTATAGCCCCCATACTCAATTCTTCAACACTTGTTTAAGCTTGTTCTCAGGGTCTGTGTACTACCAGTAATAATCTCTGTGCGATGAGTGGCTGACTTTGGGGTCCCCTGGGTTGATGTCCTGCCTACCCCCGTGGGCTGACTTTGGGGACCCCCTGGGTTGATGTCCTGCCTGTCCTGTGGGCGTCCTTGCTTGTTCCTGCCTCCTGAGCCTTCCTGACCTGGACCCACTTTCTGAGAGGTTTCTCCTGTGTCTCCTAGTGTGGCTGGGAATTTCCCTGCTTCTCCTTTCTGGCTCTTTAAATATTTGAAGCTACTGGAGAAGCTGGAATGATGAAAACATCATTTATACAAAACAAAGTGCATGGAGGGGGAGATAGATATAAATATAGATAGATAGATAGATAGATAGATAGATAGATAGATAGATAGATAGATAGATAGATAGATAGATAGGCAGAGACAGAGGGAGGGAGGGAGGCGTGAAAGAGAGGGAGAGAGGGAGAGGAGAGCAAGCAGAGCACGAGGGACAAGGCACCAGGCGTGGTTCTGTATCCCTCAGCTGCACAGGCGGCAATGAAGTAAATACAGCAGCACTCACAGCACGCGTAATCGGACAGACAGTTCCCAGCTGAGTCACAGGGAATGAGTCCAAGACCCTGAGCACCACCTGGAGGACCCTGCCATACCCAGGCAAAGAACAAAATTAATAAAACTGTGCCGTGAGCGACTCCAAGAGCCACAGTGAGAAGCCGTGAAGGATGAAGAGCGGGCCCAAGCTTCAGTCGGGCCAGCGGCTCTGCCATGTGTGGGGCAGGACAGCAAGGCCATGGGGTGTCAGGAACATCAGCGGGCTTCACGGCTGTCATGGCGGCCGTGGTGACACCACAGGGAGTCAGCAGTGTCACTCGTTTGTGCTTTAGGGAGGTCCCAGCAGCCCCACCCACATGGTCTCACATCCAGGGACCCCAGGCCCCAGGGCTCTGCACTGTTCTGGTTCTGAGGGGGACACGCTGGGCGGCCTCAGCGGCTTAGCGAGTGGCTGGTGGCTTCCGGTCTCTGCTGTGAGCCTGGACGGTGGGGCGGTGACCTGGGGCTTCGGCCCAGGCAGAGCTGCACGCACGGCACACCCCCCTCCAGTGGCGGGTCTGCTCTCCTAGAGAAGGGGGTGCCTGGTGCTCTTGCTGGGGTGGGGCCAGTGGATTTTTCCATGGGGGGGCACCAGAGTGGAGTGTATTCCCCCTCTGTCTACACTCAGTGCTCTGCACTTCCCTTGGGAGCAGACCCCCTAGCCAGGACACAGCACACAGACAGGCCCATGCTGGAGGGGGTGGGTGCCTTCCCACACCCCATCTTGCTGTCAAACAGCCGCCAGGTCTGGCCGAGTGCTGGTTCACAGCCACACCCTGTGCATGTGTCCCCCGTGAACAAGTCCCCAAGCAGTTCCCCCACTGTCCCATCCCACGTACACTGCTCCTTCCCGAGGGCTACGGAGGGCACAGGCCAGAGTCCCTGGTGCAGTGAGTAGAGTGGCCACAGGAGTACTACACAGGACTGTGGCTGTGACCGCTCAAGTCCTCGAGGAGCTGGGGTCTCAGGAGGGGCTCCTGGCTCCCTACTAGCACAGCTGGCCCTGCAGCCCACACCGGGCCGGTCTTCTGGGAGTTCTTGGGTGGGAGAATCTGGCCACGGGAAACCACGGTGTGAAGTGTGGGTCCTCCTGGGCTACCATCAGCCACTTGAAGGGGAACCCGGCATCTAGCCTGGTCCCAGACCAGTCTTGGCCATGTTCTCTGGCCAAAATGAAGTCGGGTATCACAAGTCCAACTGGGACCCAAATTCCAGTTGGGTGCCTAACCCTGACCACCTCCTAATGTGGTCTTATTTGGACACAGTGCCTGTGGGAGAATCAAGTGTGGGGCAAAAGGGTGGCCCCTAGTCAGGTGGGAACTTGCACTGGGAGCCCCTTAAGTGATGGACGGCAGCGAGAACCATGATGAAGACAGACAAGCGTCGGCGAGGCCGGAAGCACTCTAGAAGGCTGTGTGTGCCCTGACCTGTGGCTCTGGGGCACGGCCAGCAGGGTGGGGGAGCTCTGGGTAAGGGACAGCCGCAGACATGAGCCCTTTGTTCCCTCAGTGACCAGCTTCTTTAATGGGCGCCCCAGCCAGGCAGAGCCAGCATCCATACCCTGTAGGAGCCCGTCAGTGGGAAGGCAGGAGCAGGGCCCGGGACGTTTGAGAAACCTGAGCCCAGAAGGCCCGGGCGCGGCTGAGGAACGTGCCCCACCACGTGGCCTCCCTGAGGTGGCAGCATCCTGGGGTGACCCAGCCCAGGAGCCCATGGGCCCCTCATGGCCCCGACACGGGGAAGGTTCGGCTGGAGCCGGGGCGGGGGCCAGGCGGCCCGGGGGGAGGGGATGCGTCCCTCTGCAGCCCCCAGCAAATGGAGGCGGTGGGTGGGGAGATCCCCACCTCAGGGCTGCTGCTGCCCACCCCACAGTTCCGCCTGCAGAGCCCTCTGGACTCCTGCCAACAGGCTGCCAGGGGTGGAGTGGGGGCTGTGGGCTGCAGCACTGGGGGCTGGTGGGTCCACGACCGTGTGGGGCATAGGCGTGGGCACCTGGGGGGTGGCAGGCACCGAAGGGGGTGGAGGGCTCTGGGGGCCGCCTGGGCGCCCGAGTGGGGGGGGTGCACACTGCTGCTGCAGGCTGAGGGCAGAGTCTGCTGGGGAGGGCCAGAACTGGGTCCAGGGAAGCTCTTCTGGTGGGGTGGCCACGGGCAGCTGAGAGGTCAGGCGGAAACGTCCGCGGTGGACAGGCCCTGTGAGTCTCCAGCTGGGCCCCGCAGCAGCCTGGGTTTGGGCGGGCAGGGCCCCTGTGTCTCCAGTAGGGCAGGGGCCTATGCCCGGGGCTGCCTCCCCAGCGTGGTGCCCGCGGGAGGCCCAGGGCCAAGAAGCATGAGTCTTGGGACCTGTGGCCCGTGGCCGCCGCCCCAGCCGGTCCACCTGCGTCCTCATGGCAGCCACCTCCTGGGACAGGCCGGACAGGGCGGCTGCCAGTCGCCCAGCTTCTCGGAGAGGGCAGTGCTGAGGCTGCGGAGCTCCTGCTGCAGGCTGCCCGCGCATGGGCACGCTGACCGGGCACAGGCGGTGGATCCCGACGGGCTTTCTGGAGGCTTTCCGGATGTGTGGCCTGAAACCAGAGCAAGCCTTAGTGCTAGGTGCATGCCTGAGAGGCCTTCCTTTGTGGGGCCTGCTCGGTGCCCTGGGGTGTCCAGGGCTGGGCAGCCTCTCACTAACCTGTGGCAGTGGACCCTTGGTGTGCAGGTGCAGGGCCCCCAGACTCGGCACTGGGCCCTGGCTCCCATGATGGGGGCTCTGGGACTGTCCCCAGAGGCTGGCAGGGCCCCGGCTCTGGGCGTGTCTCCAGTCGAGGGCAGCGCAGGAGGCACCAGAGGCTGTCAGAGGCGAGTGTGCATGAGCACCTTTGCTCCCTGCAGGGAACAGGAAGCCCGGTCACTCAGGGGTGGAGGTGGGGAGCAGGCAGGTGGGCAGGGCCAGCCCCCTCACCCGGGGGGCTCCTCCAGGGACGCAGAGGGGTACCGTCCCCACACCTTACCTTCTCCAGCTCTGCCCAAGGGGCCTGCGTTGGCCTGTGGTCTCTGAATTTGCCTCTCTCCAGGAAGCCTGCGCCGGGCTTCCAGGGGTCTCCCCTGCAGCCACTGCCGGCACCCAGGCGGAGCCTCCCGCCAGCTCTCCCAGAGGCAGGCAGAGGCCCCCTGACGCTGCTCTATGGCTGCCAAGTTTCCAAATCTCTGCAGAGTTGTGTCTGTGTGTCAGTATCACACCTGTGTGCACACACACACACACACACGTCCATGGCCTCTGTGAAGGGCACCCAGACCTCTACATGAGCCCTCCTGCCCCCAGTTCTCCCCATGGACAGCTCAAGCATCACAAGCATCCAGGACTTGCTGGCAAATGGAGGGGGAGAACAGGATATTGTGTCTGCCTGGTGTAGACAGGGAGAGAGGGTTCCTCGGGCGAGTGGGCTCACCTGTGCTGAGCCCACTGTGCTCTGTGGGTTCTGCTCCCCCTGGTCCTTCAGTGGGGCTGTGACCAGCAGGGGATGGAAGGCCTGACCGCTGGCCACTGGGCAGGTGGGTCCTGTCCGGAGTCCCACCGGGCTGGGCTCTGTCCCGCCTGCCTGTGAGGGCAGGGGCCGGAGGTGCACCCGGCTCTCGGAGCAGCAGCTCCCCTGCTGGCGGGCTGCCAGGGCGCAGGCTCAGGCCGTGGCTCCTCCTCGGAGCTGCTGAGGCTGGAGCTGGAGCAGGAGCTGGAGCCGGGGCTGGGGCTGGGCCCAGCCAGGCAAGCGAAGCGCAGGGGCCTCCCGGGCAGGATCCCCTTCAGTGAGTTCTCCAGGCAGCGCAGCGGGAGGGCCTGCTGGGCACCCCTGCAGGGGCACAAGGGCGGCCCCTGCCCATCAGGCAACAGTTGGCTGGTGCTCACCCTCCCCTGCCCCTGGTTCTGGGGTTCTGGGTGCCCAACTTGAGTCCCCAGTTAGTTCCTCAGGGGCTCTGGAGGGGCAGAGGGAAGCATCTGGCAGCTACAGCTTCAGGCCCTCAGCATCAGCCGATCCAGACTGATGACAGACCCTTGCTTGCAGGAGGGCCAGGGAAATTCTGGACTCGGGGGTCTACCCCAGGCCGGAAGGGGTCTGCTGCAGAAACCCTGACCAACAGGGCAGCCCAGAGGACTGAGGGTCTTGCGACGCAGACAAGGGAGAGAAACATGCTCCGGGCAGGTGCGGTGCTCACCATCCTGTGGCCACCTCCACGGCAGCACCCGGGGACCCCGGGTCCTTGGTGGCTCGAGGGCAGCAGGTAGGGCCGCTGCTGGGGATAAGGGCCGGGGGACTGGCCGGCCGGAGGCTCCTGGGGGCAGGTCCCCTGCACGCGGGGTGAGATGGGCTGGCTCACCAGACTCGCCCCTTGCTCCTGTGCCAATGAGAAGCCAAGAGGTGGGTGAGAGTGCTCGGGTGAAGGCCCCAGTCTTGGGGGTGTCACCTGCCCACCCACAGCCGTGGCGGCACCCAGAGCCCACGTGGCCAGGGCTCTGCTGCCAGGCCCGGCTTGGCCACACTGGGGGTGGGGAGCAGGGCGTGGCCGGGAAGCTGTGATACCCCAGAACCCTGCTCCTCACGGGCACTCTGACTCACCTTCCCTGTCTGCACCCCAGCTCCTGGGCTCTGCTTTCCGTGGTGCCCTGTCCGCTGCCGAGGACCAGGACCAGGCGGGCCGCAGCCTGGGCACGGGATCTCTCGGAGACAGTTCTCCAGGCCCTGCAGCGGGGAGCTACCCACGGGGCTTCCTGGGAAAACAGATTCCAGCTGGGCTTCCCGAACCCTAGCAACCGCGCCCGTAGCCGGAGTCCAGCCGGAGGGACAGACCATTCGCCTGTCCTGGCCGGTCAGGGCACCAGCACTCAGGGCAGTCCTGTGTCCGTAGCCTGCTCAGTAATCCAGGTGGCAGCCCCGGGACCTGCAGGTCACCAGGGACCACGCCAGCCCCAGGCCCGCAGGCGTCCATGGGAAGTGAACACATGGGCTGTCTCTGCCCCGTGAACGCGGGGGTGGAAGATGAGACACAAATGCAACCAGAATTCAGGGCACGCTTTGAGAGCCGCCCCCGTAGCACGCCCGGAGTGCTGGCAGGAGAGACAGGAACCAGAGTCAGCTCACAAGGGGAGGGCGGCTCTGGTTTGGCCTTTCCTGGTGGGCTGGCTGCTGGCTGGTCCATGCCAGACACCTGCTAAGATCTGGGAAGTTGGGCTGGAAGTTTCTATTTTGGGGGAGGGGGCACACCTGGCAGTGCTCAGGGGAGGAAGGCAGTGTCCTCGCCGCTGTCCTCTAGCTCTGGCCACTGCACTGGACACTTCTAGGCAGAGCAGCTCTGTGACTGCCATGTAAGGCACCAAGGGGGATGAGACAGCCTGTGATGGGGGCAGAGTGGCTTTCCAGAGCCGAGTCAGTCTGGTGTCAGGGTTGTGACCCCGTGGGGACAGTCCTCACTGTCAGGAGCGTGACCCCCCCTGCCCTGCACCTTTCAAACCAAGTGTGGGCAAGGACTGTTCGGGTCAAGACGGGGCCTGAGTCTGTCCAGCTATGGGGACACGCGAGGGCGCGGCGCGCCTCCGGCCCTCCCGGCCCAGCCTGCTCACCTTTCCCCGGCATGCGTCCCAGGCTGCTCGGGGCTCTGGAAATCCAGGTCCCCATCGGTGCTGCTGGATGAGGAGAAGCTGGTGGGTGTCCCCAGGGGGCCCGGGGGCAGTGCAGGGCCGTCCCTCACACAGGCCTGCAGGGCCAGGACTGGTGCCGCGGTCAGCTCTGTGGGGAGCGTGCAGCTGTGTCAAGGAGCCAGTGGGGACCTGTGGCGGGCCTCTCCCAGGGGTATCCCCAGGCTTGCCCGCTCGGTGGCGCAGAGGGCACTGAGCTCCCAGAAGCCCAGGGTGAGAAGGGGACCCCAACGGCTGCGCGCAGGGCCTGGCCACCCCTACCACCCAGCCCGTCTACCTTCCCCACGTGCTCCCTCGGGGCAGCAGCTCGGGCCGCGGAGACCGGGGCTCCTGGCTGGGGGGCTCCGGAACCAGGTGGCGGGCGGCTGGGGAGGTAACGACCCACTCCAGGGGAATGCCCTTCAGACAGGCCTCCAGGGCGTCCAGGGGCGAGCCTCGAGGCACTGCCGGCTGGGACAGGGGAGAGGCCCTATCACCACCTCGGGCACATTCCCAGCCCAGCCCCAGCGGCCCCTCTGCGGGCCTCACTCCACTCCTGCTCGGCCCTGGGGGGCGCGGGGGTTCCCCTGCAGGCCAGTGCCATCAGGGGTGTGGGGGGACCCAACCAGACCCCCGCAGGCCTCACCTGGAGTCACCAGGTCCCGGCCGCCAATCGGGGACCCCTGCTGTCCCCACTGCCCCTGGGCTGCTGGTGGCTGAGGGGCTCTGTCTGCTGAGCCGACAGGATGGGGGCGCTGGGGGACTCTGGGTCCAGCTGCCCTCTACCTTCACCACGGAGAGTCCAGCTCCTGGGGGTGCTGGTGGAGGTCCAACGCCTGTGGGAAGCCCCCACATGGCTTAGAGAACCGGGATGGGGCTTCCTATGGCAAGCCCCAAGTCAGTCTGCTTGGTCACCTGCAAAGAAGCCCCCTTCACTGGCCCCATGTGCCCAGGCAGCTGCGTCCCCTACACCCCGGTTTTCCCAGGGCTCTGAGTAGCTACAAGCCGGGGTGCATGGCGGCTTCCCTGCCCATGCGACCTTGACGAGAACCCCCTTTGCCGCCCCACCACACACACACCGTCTAAGCCCCTGGTCGGCAGCAGGAACCAAGGCCCACAGGCCCACTCTGCCTCTGCCCGCCGACCCTGTCCTCCACTTCTGGAGCTGGGTCCATCTGGAAAGTGACTTGGGGAGCACCCCCATCCCGGGAGAGTCCCTGAGAAGGGTCCCCGCTGGGGGTCTTTACCTCCAGCATTCCTCCTCCAGGCCCCTGGCTCTTCCAGCGGCAGTGGGCCCCTGATGCTGAGGGGCGCCTGCCCCGGGTCTCGGGAGCTCCCTCAGACAGTTCAGCAGCCCCTGCAGGGACAGTCCCCGGATGCAGCCTCGGTCTTCACAACAGGTAGCACAAAGACGCCGCCATTGCGGGCCGGGGTCCCAGGTCCTCACGGCCTGATGCGGGTGCCGCAGCCGTGCGGGCAACAGGGGGCAGCACGGGGCCGGTGGGGTCCTGAGCTCAGCCCGCCGGGCACAGGCCACTGGCTTCTCTTGGCTTGGACTGGACAGGCTAGCCTGCAGGCGCCCTGGAACTGGACAGAGGGAAGGAAGCACATGAAAGGTACTTCTAGACTGTTCTCTGGGCCCTGGACGGAGCTCATGGTCTCAGGACCAAGCCTTGAACACATGAATCCAAACCTACAACGGCCCAACTTCCCTGACAGCAGAAACTGGGGGCAAAGGCTCAAGAGACTGCCAGTCTCCGCGCCCCACCCTGCCGCCCCCAAGTCTGCTGAGCCCTCCTCAGTGTGGCAGGATAAGACATGCCTGGGGTACATGAGACCAGGCCCTCTTCGAGCTGACCACATGCTCCCCAAGAGCCTCTGGGCTCCCTAAACCTAGCTCTGGCTCCGCCTCCCCCACCAGATGGGAGCCCCCAGTTTCCAGCACCTGACTGTAGGTTTCCGGGGAACTCACCTCCCCAGGGGTGCTCCCGGCCCTCGTTCTGTCCTGGACATCTGTGAGGGGCCAAGGGGTCGTGAGGGGCGGGCGGCTGTGGGTGCAGGCACCAGGATCTCCTTCAGGCAGTTCATGAGGCCCTGCAAAGGGCTGCTGCCTGCCGAGAGTGCGACCCCTGGAACATGGGGACCCCCTGTGAGGATGGGGAGGCTGCCACACTCCCACCCACCATGGTCCCCTGGGAAAGTGAAGGCCCACCTGGCCTGGACCCACCATGGTCCCCTGGGAAAGTGAAGGCCCACCTGGCCCGGACCCACCATGGTCCCCTGGGAAAGTGAAGGCCCACCTGGCCTGGACCCACCATGGTCCCCTGGGAAAGTGAAGGGCCCACCTGGCCGGGACCCACCATGGTCCCCTGGGAAAGTGAAGGCCCACCTGGCCCGACCCACCATGGTCCCCTGGGAAAGTGAAGGCCCACCTGGCCCCGGACCCACCATGGTCCCCTGGGAAAGTGAAGGCCCACCTGGCCCGGACCCACCATGGTCCCCTGGGAAAGTGAAGGCTCACCTGGCCCGGGACTCCAGGCCTCCTGCTTGAGGGGGACCCGGCCTGGGCTCTGGGAGGGGGCTGGGCTCTCTGGCTGGCACCACAGCAGCTTCCCTGTCGCGTGGCCATGCTGTGTCCCCGGTCTCTGTTGGGGACAGGGACGGCCTTTCCAGCCCTGCTTCCCAGCAGCACCCCCATCCCGGGCAGCATTTTGGGGAGAGCCAGGGCCCTGCTCTGATCCCTCTGGGGGTAACTAAGTTCTACGAAGGCTGACCCTGAATGTCGCCTCCTCAGGCATGGCCCACTGCGGACAGTGGAACCCCCAGAGCACAGGCGGGACCAGGCGCTCCTGGGGCTCTCTGGGTAAACAAGCAGGTTGCAGACACACCAGTTTGGGAGCGTCTAAGTTGGGGCCGTGAGAAGCCCGGAAGGTTGCCTGCCCCATCCCTGTCCCCTAGGCTGCCTCTTCAGTCCCGGGTCAGCAGTGCTTTGTGGACAGCAGGGCATAGGGCACCCTGAGCTGGAGGGGGACGGGTCGGCCCCCTGCAGGCCACCTCTGCTTGGGTCTAATGCTAGGCTGAGCCCTAGGGGGAAACTATAGCCAGGAGAGGGTGATGGAGGGTGGGTGTGGGGGCACTCACTGGCGGGGAGGGGGCTTCCCTGCTCCCCAGCTCCAGGCAGGTCGCTGGACGCGGAGCTGCCGCTGGGCGTGGCGGTCAGGCCAGGGGTGGCCCTCAGAGGCATCAGGAAGGCAGCCGTGCAGCAGGCCCCGTCCCCACGGACCTCTCGGTCTTCTCGGTCATCTCGGCTGCTGTGGGCGGATGGAGGGGACCGGGTAAGGGCCCTGACAGCACACTCAGCCCCTGGACGAGGCACCAGCACCGACCAGGACATCTGTCCATCTGTGCCGTCTGTGAGCTCTGGGCCAGCCTGACATGCCCCAGTCACGGAGGGAGTAGCCACAGGGCACTGACAGGCAGCAGCAGCGGGATGGACCCGTGACCTTGCGGCATAGCGGACACAGCTCGTGCCTGGGGGAAGGGGCACGGCTGCACCGCTGGGTCAAGTCTGGGCCCAGGGGCGGGATGGGGCTGGGAACCCCACAGGTACCTCCCACTCCCACCAAGGGAAGTGACCCGCAGGACTGGGCCCTCGACCTAAACGGGGTTGGGGGACTTACCCTCAGGGCTCGCCTGCTCACCGCCCTCGGGGCTGACTCCCCAAAAAGGAACTCTGGAATCTCCCTCACCAGCTGCACCAGGGCGCTGAGAGGCAGACTGTGCTGAGCCGCTGCTGTGGAGAGGGCCAGAGTGAACCCCACATGCGCCCGAGTCTCAGCAAGGGGCGCAAAGCACAGCCACCCTGAAACCAGCAGCTGAGGGGGGAGGGCGGGGGGCCCCTGCCTGCCCCCACCAGGAGCTGAGGTACATGAGTTCCTGTCCGGCCCTCATACCTGCTGGGTGTGCGATGCGGGGACAGGGCTGTGAGGAGGGGACACTGCTGAGGGGCCTCTGCAGAGACCAGCAGGGGTGGGCAGAGGGGCTCGGCCTGCAGTGCGGGCAGGAACGAGGCCCCCCACAGCACCCAGGGAGAAAGTGACGGTCAGGAAGGGGAGCATGGCTTAGCGGGGGTCGCAGTCGGCCCTGGGTGCAGGCCCTGGAGTGCGGGCAGGAACGAGGCCCCCCCGGCAGCTGGGACCCAGCCCAGCCCACTCACCTCCAGGGCGCTCCTGTCTGTCATCCAGTTGGGCCGGGTGCCCCAGGCTCCGTGGGGACAGGAAGGCAGAGAGAGGCAGCCGCTCGGATGTCCCTGGGAAAGCAAAGAGGGACAGTCGCCTCGGTCACCTGAGCTCACTTGAGCCCCTCCTCAGGACACCGCAGCCCCCACACCAACCACCCCACAGAACCCAGAGCCTCATGGTGGCCCCGAAGCTCACCCTGGAGGTGCAGGCTGAGGACAGGGGCTCTGGGGGGGCTCACCCAGCGAGACGAGCGTCTCGTAGTTCTCCCCGCATGACGTCCCGGTACAGCTCCCGCTGTCCCTCGCCCAGGGAGCCGCCACTCGTCCGGGGGGAGCGCACAGCCAGGTCCCCGAAGGCTATGGGCACCTGTGGGCAGAGGGCGAGGGCCTCTGCAGAGACCAGCAGGGGTGGGCAGAGGGGCTCGGCCGTGGGGGCTGGGGCAGGGGTACCTGCAGGAGGAGGGTTGGGAGGACGGTCACCAGCCTGGGTTCCCGGGTCTAGAGGTAACCAGGTTGGGACTCTGGGTCCCTGGATGGGGCTGGCCCCACAGCACCCAGACTCCGGAATCCGCAGCTTAGGGAGGGCAGAGCGGAGCCTGGGGGAAGTTGAGCACCAGGCCCGCCCCAGCTGGGAGCTCCTCCACCGCCCAGCTCAAGCATAGAAACAGGTCAATAGTGAGCGACAGGGACGAGGGACAAAGGCCACCGCAGTGTCTCGGGAGGTGGGTGAGTCATGCGTCCCCCAGTCCTTGGCAGTGGGGAGGCCCCAGCAGCTCCCATTCATGTCCAGGGGGATGGCCACCCTTGGCTGCATGGCCAGGAAGGAGGGGGTAGCAGCACACCCCCAGGCTGGGCTGAGTCTGTCCTCTTTCCTCTGAGTCGGCCTCACCCATGATGTTCCCATGAGCCCCTGCCCGTGGGGCCCGGGGCCTCACTAGGCCACAGACCTGGCCCCCTGCCCTCACCTTCACCCCACATGCCCAGGGCTGGGCTTTAGGAAGCGTCTGAGGAAAGTGGGTCTCCACAGAGCACATCCCCGCACTGCCCCACAGTCCTGGAAGGCAAAAGAGGGTCATTGTTCTCCCGGCCTCAGGGGTGCGGGAGAAGTGAGTGAGGGGCAGTCCCGAGGAAGCCAAGTAAAGCACCTGCTGTCTTGGCTCAAGCCTGACTTCTAAACTGTCACCACAGCAGCCTGGCACCACCATAACAGCTGCCACCACAAACACAAGCATCTGAACCAGCTGGGATTCAGTGGGCACCGCGCTGCCTCCCACAGCCCCAGCAGGCAGCCCCTACGCCCCTCTGGCCAGGCCTGCTCACCACCCCTCAGGCCCCCATGAATAGTTTTTTTTGGGGGGGTTACGCCCAGTGATGCTCAGCGGTTGCTCCTGGCTCTGCACTCAGGAATGACTCTTGGTGGTGTTCAGGGGACCATATGGGATGCCGGGAAGTGAAACCTGGGTCAGCAACGAGCAAGGCAAATGCCCTCCCTGCTGTACTATCGCTCCCCCAAAACCTCCAAGCACCCCTTTTCCTCTGGCTGTTGGGCACATGGTGGCATGTGGGGTGGGGGTTCACCAGGAGAGCAGCTGACAGGGTCAGTATGTTTATGTCAATGTCCAGTTCTGCACTGTGCTCTGGGACCTGGTCAGGGCTGCCTCCGGGGGGTCCCCCATGGAGACCCTGAGCACGGAGTCTCTGGTTAACGACATGCATACTTGTCACAAGTGGGCTCGAAGAACAGAAACATCCGTCCCCCCACTCAGCACCCACCAGGAGGTTCTAGAAGCTTCTTCTGGACTGGACCCCCATCTCTCCCTTCCTCCTGGGGTGCTCCCAGCAAGACCCTGACTGACCCTGAGCGAAAGGTGGTTTTGTGGACCATGAGCTCGGGTTCTACTGCCCACTGAGGTGACACAAAGAGGCCTAGAGTATGCCCACCTGGCACCTTGGCACGAGGCCTTGGCCAGCATGCTCTAGCTCTGACCCTTGTTGGCCCGTCCAAGGCCCACCTGCCTTGCTCTGGCCTCCACCCCCCTCTCCACTCTCCCTTTCTAGAATCTTCCCAGCAGGGTGAGGGAAGCCAGAGCAGGGGATTACCCACAGCCAGCACAGGGGAGAAACCCAGAGTCCTGAGCACTCGCATGGACCAGCAGTTAAAGCTTACTCGGACCCTCAGCCAGCACTGGGGAGAAACCCAGAGTCCTGAGCACTCGCATGGACCAGCAGTTAAAGCTTACTCGGACCCTCAGCCAGCACCGGGAGAAACCCAGAGTCCTGAGCACTCGCATGGACCAGCAGTTAAAGCTTACTCGGACCCTCAGCCAGCACCGGGGAGAAACCCAGAGTCCTGAGCACTCGCATGGACCAGCAGTTAAAGCTTACTCGGACCTTCAGCCAGCACCGGGAGAAACCCAGAGTCCTGAGCACTCGCATGGACCAGCAGTTAAAGCTTTCTCGGGACCCACAGCCAGCACCGGGGTGAAACCCAGAGTCCGGAGCACTCGCATGCACCAGCAGTTAAAGCTTACTCGGACCTTCAGCCAGCACCGGGGAGAAACCCAGAGTCCGGAGCACTCACATGGACCAGCAGTTAAAGCTTTCTCGGACCCACAGCCAGCACTGGGGAGAAACCCAGAGTCGGAGCACTCGCATGCACCAGCAGTTAAAGCTTTCTCGGACCCACAGCCAGCACCGGGGAGAAACCCAGAGTCCTGCGCACACTTGGACCAGCAGTTAAAGCTTACTCGGACCCTCAGCCAGCACCGGGAGAAACCCAGAGTCCTGAGCACACTTGGACCAGCAGTTAAAGCTTTCGGACCCTCAGCCAGCACTGGGGAGAAACCCAGAATCCTGAGCACACGCATGGACCAGCAGTTAAAGCTTACTCCGGACCCACAGCCAGCACCGGGGTGAAACCCAGAGTCCGGAGCACTCGCATGGACCAGCAGTTAAAGCTTACTCGGACAGCAATTGGGGCTGGGGCGTGGCCGGGCGCTGCATGGAGGTTTCCAAGCAGAAAGGGCTGCTCCAGCAGCCACCTCGGGTTCCACTGCTCACGGGGGCACCCACGCCCATGTTGGCCATTCCACGAGGCCTGAACTCAGTTCCGAGTTCCTATGTTCTGCCTCCTGGGGCAGGGGCTGCAGGGCCACTGGGCGGAGGGAGAGTGGCCTCCTATTGGGCTCCCCGTGTCCGCGCTGTCCCCTCTAACAAGGTGATTTCACCAACAAGAGACATCGGATGACCTTCCCCAATGTCCCTGTGAGGGAACAGCCAAGCCAGGGGCGAAACACGTGTGTTGCTTCACATGCAGCATAGGACAAGGGACTCCACGGAAGGTGTCCAGGGGCCTCCGGCAGGGGTGACCCTCAGTGACCCTCGGTTCCCCAGCAGGCTGCTGGCCTGACTGCTAGCACAGGGAGGGATGATGGTCCTGGCGGAGCTGCACGCAGTGTGGACAGATGGGCCCCTGCCTGCAGTGTGGACAGACAGAAAGGCCCTGCCCGCAGTGCAGACAGATGGGTCCTACACGCAGCATGGGCTGGAGTAATCCTGAGCACGGAACCAGGAGTAACCCTGAACATTGCTGGATGTGACCCAAAAGAGCAAAGAAAAAAAAAAAGCAACATCCAACACCAGCGGCTCTGGTT
>JAJIBD010006973.1:0-64991 GCA_021461705.1 Cryptotis parvus | reverse complement strand
TTTCTTTCTTTCTTTCTTTCTTTCTTGCTTTTTGGCTCACACCTGGCGATGCTCAAGGGTTACTCCCTGGCTCAGGAATTACTCCTGGTAGTGCTCGGGGGACCATATGGGATGCCGGGCATCAAACCCGGTCGGGCCTCGTGCAAGGCAAATGCCCTACCTGCTGTGCTATCGCTCCGGCTCAGCAATTTCATTTCTTGGCATCTCCCTACCCCATGGCCCCCAAAACTCAGAAAAGATATTTGTTATCTGAGGTTTATTGCAGTACTGCTCATAATAGCAACAATCTGGCAACAGCACAAATGTCCAAGAACAGATAAGTGGATAAAGAAACTGTGGGCTATACACACACTGGAATGTTACTTGGCTTTAAGAAAAGATGAAATCATGCAATTTGCTGCCATGTGCATGGATTTGGAGAGTATCCTGCTGAGTGATGTTAATCAGGAGAGGGATGGACACAGACCAATCTCTTTCGAATGTGGCATATAAAGAAACACATTAGTGCTAATAACTGTCGAAAGTGCTAATACCAACCTAGAACTGAGCATTAAATACAGGTAAAAAGATACACATGGCAACCTCTAGATGTATGTATTGTAATCCACAATGTGTAAGGGAAGGAAGAGAGAAAGAGAGAGAGAGAAAGAGAAAGAGATAAAGAACCTGTCCTAGCCATAGAGGCAGACTAGGGGAGGGGGAGGGAATTGGGGACGTTGGTGGTGGGAAATGGGCACTGGTGGAGGGATGGGTGCTGGAACACTGTATGACCGAAAACCCAAACATGAATATCTTATGAACACCTTTGTAAATGTATATCTCACGATGGTATAATAAAATATTAAAAAAAAATAAATGCAAAAAAAAAAGGAAATCAAGTGAAAGAAATAAGAACTGTTGGTTCCAAAAATAAAATAAAATAAATAATTTGAAACATCATGTGAAAAAAAAAAACACATGAGGGCAACAAGTGACCAGAGGCAACACAAAGTGAGACCTGCTCTGCAGAGCTGAATTTAGCGAGCAGGGGAACAGGTATGGGAGTGAAGGGAACACTGGCTGTGGTGCTGGGACGCTCTATGTATGAATTCACAGCACTCATCATTAACAGTACTGTAAATCAAGGTGCTGCAAATACATTTCAAACAATCAAACAAACAAGCAAACAAGCAAATGAACAAACCCAAACAATAGTCTGTCGCACAGATAATTTTGTTTTCCCATCTGCACTGAGAGATTTAAACAAACATCCTGGGAGTTTCTTACAGCTCAAGGACACTACCTGACATTGACCCCAGCCCCTCCTTAAAATTCCTGAGATGACTCAGAGAAGCTGTTTGTTCCAGACAAACCTAGTAACACATAGGTCCCAGAAAGCCTCTTGTAACAGTTACTTGGGAAAGTTTGCGATTATAAATCCCTTCTACTCTCTGTCTCTTTGAAAAGCATACATCTGGGGAGTGACTCTTAGGGCCAGACCCTGGGCACCCTGCTCTAACTTGCACCACCTGCCTTCTCTCATAAAAGGCAGTTTGTCTTCTGAATAAGCACAATTACCACTGGCTTAGTCCCAGCGGCTAACCTCCTTACATTCTCCTCAGCCCATTTCTTCAGTACTTCCTAGATTAAAAATATTTTTTGTTTCAGTGAACTTAAGTTCAGTTCTCATTGGGCCCTCTTTCCTCTCAGAAGGGTTATTGTTTCAGGAAAACGTTTCCTTACTGCTATAACTAGTGTTTTTCGGTCTCTCTTGGGTAGTCTCCTGTTTTCACTCAGCTCATTTAGAAGGGGGACACTTTCTGATATTTCTGGTACCAAAGGGCTCTATTCTTTGACTGTTGGGGTCTGGAACTCCTTGCTGGCAAGTAAACGGAATATCTTGGATAGCTGGGTTTTTGTCTGTATTTCTTTGTTGTTGTTTTAATTTGTCCCTTGTTTCCACACCTTTGGATCCTATTTCCACTTTTCAGAAAGCTCCACTCCTTTTTTTCATTCTTGATGCACTTGCCTCAGGTCAAGACACATCACCCAATGACTAAATGAATCTAATTACCTTAAAATAATCTCCCTGCCTCCTGTCTTCACATTTTTAATTCTTTTTTTTTTTTTTTGCCACACCTAGTGGTATTTAGGGCTTACCCCGGCTCTATGCTTAGGGCGATAGAATCCAGCAGGTAGGGCATTTGCCCTTGCCTGCAGCCGACCCCGTCAGCTCCCCATGGCATCCCAAATGGACCACTCTCCCACCCCCACCCCAGCACCGCCAGGAGTAATTCCTGAGTGTGGAGCCAGGAGTAACCCTGAGCATTGCAGAATATGACCAAAAAAATAAAACAAAACAAGAAGAGACTACACGGGGTGTTGGGCATTGAACCTGGGTCTGCCGCTTGCATGGCAAGTGCCCTACTTGCAAATATTATCTCTTTGGTCCCAAGTTATACACCTTTAAAGCCGCTCCTCTTCGGTATATAAATAGCTCTATGAGGTTTTAATTTTTGCTTAGGGGGGCTTATGGTCACACCAAGGGTAGTGCTTGGGGGACCATGAGTGATGCCAGGGATTGAACCTATGTTGGCCATACAAGCACCTTCCTGGTACTATTGTTGGTGCAGAAGTGAATTTTCCTGAGCTGGTAGAATTGTATGAAAAATTTGCAAACAGACCTTGGTTGGTTAAGAAGTAAGAGTCTATTGCACATCAAATAGATGGGTCTAGGTACCCAGGGGTGTCCAAGGCCTCTCCTTTGATCTATGTATCATGTCACACATTCTGTCTCAAGCTGCCTAGTCCCCTGATGTCTCTGGTCCTGCCCCTGCCCTTTGAATGAGCCTGCAGTGTACGCTGGCCTACTCGTGTCCCTACACCATTCTCTACCCAGAGTATGCTTCACTAGTCTGGTCTTGCCACTGAGCCTCTCTCCAGCTGTGCCCCAGTGGTTGACTGTCGTCCTCAGTGGTTAACTGTAGTCTTCAGTCTCTTCAGTTAACTGTAGCCTCTCTCCAGCTGTGCCCCAGTGGTTAACTGTCATCTTCAGTCACGACGATGCGGCTCATGCATGAGAGTCCTGCGCTAGGTACCCTACCCTTCTCTCTCAAACTGTGCCCCAGCAGTTCTTGCCTGGCTTTCCTTGTTTCCAGCTATTGCTGTGTTCATGTGGGCAAATATTCTGTGTCCTGGACCTTGTTACTATTTGGGCTTCTGAGGCCTGCCTGATCCTGCCGTCTGCCTGGGCGTCCAAGCCCTGCCTGTATCCAGTCATCTGTCTGGGCACACAAGGCCAAACTGATCTTACAGTCGGCCTGGGCATATGTGAAGAGGAAAATAAACTGGCTATGGGTTTCCTTTAACCTGCTGTTATGTCCCACCACCCAGTCATCCCATTATCTATTTTGGTTGGGCACCTTTTCCATGGATGCGATTTAAACCAACTAAATTCACCTGCACCCCAGCCTTCTTCTTCTGTCCTAACACTATATCTCCAGTCCTCTACTTATATTTTCAAAAAAGGAACAGAATTGTATTTGAATGGAAATTTCTTTCCAGTATGAAGAAGAGCAAATTAGAGGGAAGCGGACCGACTCTCAAACAGGGAACAAGTCAGTAAAAAATGGAGCAATGTCAGCTGCGTTTCTTTTTCTCATAACTTTAATAATTAAATCTATGAAGCGACATGGATTGGAAGGATTAACATTATCAAAATGGTAATACTCCCTAGAGCTTTATACAGATTCAATGCGGTCCCTATAAAGATACCCATGATGTTCTTCAAAGAAATTGAACAAACACTCCTGAAATTTGTATGGAATAATAAACCCCCCATGAATAGCTAAAGCAATCCTTGGGAAAAAGAAGATGGGAGGTATCACTTTCCCCAACCTCAAGCTCTACTACAGAGCAGTTGTAATTAAGACAGTGTGGTATTGGTATAGAGACAGACCTGTAGACCTATGGAATAGAACTGAGTATCCTGAAAGCGCACTCACAAATATACAACCACTTAATCTTCGTTAAAGGAGCAAAAAATATTAAGTGGAGCAAAGAAAGCCTCTTCAACAAATGGTGCTGGGAAAACTGGGCAGCTACATGTAAAAAATGAACTTAGACCTCCTTCTAACGCCATGCACAAAAGTCAGATCAAAATGGATTCTAGATCTCAATATCAGACATGAATCTATAAGGTACATCGAAGAAAACATAGGAGAAACGGCTCTATGACATCGAAACGAAAAGTATCTTTAAAGATGACACACCACTGACCAAGCAAATGGAAGCAATGATAAACAAATGGGATTATATAAAATTGAAAAGCTTCTGTACCTCAAAAGAAACGGTGACCAAGATACAAAGACAATCCACAGAGTGGGAAAGGGTATTCACCCAATACCCATCTGACAAGGGGTAAATATCCAGGATATATCAGGCACCGGTAGCACTCCACAAGAAGAAAACAGCCAACCCCATCAAAAAATGGGGGAGAAGAAATGAACAGAAGCTTCCAAAAAAGAAGAAATTCGAATGGCCAAAAAGGCATATGAAAAAAGTGCTCTTCATCTCTAATCATCAGGGAGATGCAAATCAAAACAACAATGAGGTACCATCTCACCCCACAGAGACTGGCACACATCCAAAACAGCAAGAACAACCGGTGCTGGCGTGGATGTGGGGAAAAAAGGACTCTCATCCACTGCTGGTGGGAGTGCCGACTGGTCCAGCCCCTTTTGGAAAACAATATGGGCATTCCTCCGAAAGCTAGATATTGAGCTCCCATTTGATCCAGCAATAGCACTCCTGGGAATATACCCTAGAGACCGAAAAACACATAGCAGAAACACTATCTGTACTTCTTTATTCATCTCTGCGCTATTCACTATAGCTAGAATCTGGAAACAACCTAAATGCCTGAGAACAGAGGACTGGCTAAAGAAACTGTGGTTCATCTACACTATGGAATACTATGCGGCTGTCAGAAAGGATGAAATTATGAAATTTACCTGCAAATGGATGGACATGGAGTCTATCATGCTGAGTGAAATTAGTCAGAAGGAAAAGGACAGATATAGAATGACTGCATTCATTAATAGGATATAGATACCAGTGTTTTAATAAATATGGGAAATGGTTATGGCAGATTAAAACTCACCATTGAATATACACAAAGAGACTTAAGTGATAAACTCTAAATATCTGCAGGGCTAGCCACAATGTGTAAAATAAGAGGGAGAGAGATGCAGAGACAGAGAGAGAGAGAGAGAGAAAGAGAGGAAACTGGGGTACCTGCTATTAAGGCGGGTGGGGGCGGGGGGGAGGGGGTACATTGGTGGTGGAAATGGGGGCACTGGTGGAGGGATGGGTGCTGGAATACTGTATTACCAAGAACCAATTATGAACACCTTTGTAATTGTATGTTTCATGGTGGTATAATAAAAAATTAAAAAAAAAAAAAAAAAATACTGGGCCCCCTGGGATGATCCCAGAGCAACGGCAGGGCCTGGCAAGCTATCCTCGGTGTACCGGATATGCCAAAAACAGTAACAATAATGGACCTCATTCCCAACGAATGGAGATGTTACTGGTGCCTGCTCGAGCAAATCGATGAACACCAGGAAGAAAAGTGATACAAGTGATACTAATGATACAAGTGATACAAGTAATATATTTATATAGTATATATTTTTATAGAATATATATTTATATAAAATATATCTGACACTGGTTCGATCCCTGGCATCCCATATGGTCCCCTGAACTGTCAAGAGTAATACCTGAGTGTAAAGCCAGGAGTAACCCCTGAACATTGCCAAGTGTGAACCCCCCAAGAAAAAAAATATTCATGTAATTTCCAGTTGTAAAATCATCTTATACTTGAGCTACTAGAAAGGATGGGGGGGGGCAAGGGAGAGATGGAATGAAATGCCAGTACAATGTTGTGATCTCATTGTATTATAAAAATTTATTTCTTGCTCTCTATTTCCTTACTAGCATTTTTATGTTATGGACTTTTCAACTTCTTGACAGTCCTGTGGATGTGAGCAGAGGGAAGATGGAAACATTTTCCTGTCAATGTTACAGTATTGTCCGATAAGTGACACTGGTCTTTCTAGAATTGATGAGAAAGTCTTATATTTGCCAATGATTATGAAACCTTCGTTTTAAATAATTCAATAGGAAAAATAACAAACAGTGGATATATCCTTGCCTGGTGTAATTTTAAGAAATAAATGAATTTTACTTGATAAAAAAATCTATGAAGCGAGATCACACAGCTGACCCGGGTTCAATCCCGCATCCCATATGGTCCCCTGAGCAACGCCAGGGTAATTCCTGAGTGCAGAGCCAGGAGTAACCCCTGAGCATCTCTGGGTGTGACCCTAAAAGAAAAAAAATCTAGAGGGTAAGAGTGATAGTACAACAAGAAGGGCACTTTCCTTGCATGTAGCCAACCTAGGTTTGGTCCCTGGAACCCCAGATAGTCTCTGGAATCCTACCAGGAGTAATCCCTGAGAACAGAATCAGGAGTAAACCTTGAGCACTGCTGAGCATAGGGTAAAAAGAACATGAAGAATCCAAAATGGGGGAAAAGCGATTTTTAAAAAATAATTAAATTTAGTAGGTATTATTTTTTTTTTGGCTTTTTGAGTCACACCTGGCGATGCTCAGGGGTTACTCCTGACTCTGCACTCAGGAATTACTCCCTGGTGGTGCTCAGGGATTATTTGGGATGCCAGGGGATGGAACCCGAGTCGGCTGCGTGCAAGGCAAATGCCCTACCTGCTGGACTATCTCTCCGGCCCCAGGTCATTCTTAAAATATTTTGTTTTGGGGTCACATTCTGCACTGCTCAGGGGTTACTACTCTTGGCTCTATTTTTAGCGATTCTTGTGTTACCATGTGGTGTCCAGGATCAAAGCCAGGCTTCAGTATGTAAAGCATGTGCTCTGCCCATTGAGCTCTCTCTCTCTCTCTCTCTCTCTCTCTCTCTCCCCTCTGTCTCTTTCTCTTCTCTCTCTCGCCCTATGGAATAATTCTTCATTAAAAATGAAGTAGATAACTAAAGGAAGCTTAGGGGTATACCTCCAAGGTGAGAGATAGATTAAACTTCTATTTTGGGTCCAAAAGATAAGTCAGTGGGCTGAGTGCATGCTTTGCATGCTGGAGGCCTGAGTTTGGTCCCTGGAGCTACATATGGTCCCCAGAGCACTACCAGGGACAACTGAGTCCAGAACTGGGGCTGACCCCTGAGTACTACACGGTGTGCCTCTCCAAAAACTCCCTCCACCCATTTCCTTCCTTCCTTCCTTCCTTCCTTCCTTCCTTCCTTCCTTCCTTCCTTCCTTCCTTCCTTCCTTCCTTCCTTCCTTCCTTCCTTCCTTCCTTCCTTCCTTCCTTCCTTCCTTCCTTCCTTCCTTCCTTCCTTCCTTCCTTCCTTCCTTCCTTCCTTCCTTCCTTCCTTCCTTCCTTCCTTCCTTCCTTCCTTCCTTCCTCTTTCTTTCCGTTCTCCTCTCTGCCTCCTTTTCCTTCCCTTTCTTCCCACATCCGTTTTTGTTCTTCCTCCTTTCCTCTGATGCCATACTGTTTCTCTGAGAGGCTGTGTATCAGACACACACTGGGGGGTGGTGTTTTCACATTCTGGTTGTGGTGCTGACAAGAATTTGCACCTACTGCTTTAAGTGCTTGCACATGCCTGACTGTAGTGTAGGAAGAGGGATCAAAGACAGCAGAGCTGCTGGATATACAAAACACAGATGCACACACTACCACCGCCGAGCTGTCAGGAACTGGGAGCATGCCGCTGAACTGGGGTTGTAACTTTGAGGCCTTACCCAGGCAAGGCAGGTACTTTAGCCACTGAGCCATCTACCAGCCCCCATGAATTTTTTTCTTTGTTTGGGTTGAGGTGGGGGGTGCGTGTTACACTTGGTGGAATTCAAGTGCTACTCCTAGATGTGTGCTCAGGGGACCAAGCAGCGGCGGATATCTAACCCAGGTCTTCTGCATGCAAAACTTGTGCTAGCTTTACCAATCAAACTATTCCATAATTAATTGGTAGTTTTTATTCCACACCCTGCAGTGCTCAGGGCCCTCCTGGCTCTGTGCTCCGAGGTCACTCCTGGCTAGGCTCATGAGACCGTATCTGTGAGGTGATCAAACCAGAGTCTGAACATGCAAGACAAGCCCCTTACCCCCCCTTTTTTTTGTTTTGTTTTGTTTTGGGCCATACCCGGCAATGCTCAGGAGTTTCTCCTGGCTCTGCATTCAGGAATTCCTCCTGGTGGTGTTTGGGGACCATATGGGATGCCGGGGATTGAACCCAGGTCAGTATGAGTCGGCCATGTGCAAGGCAAATGCTCTACCCACTGGGCTATCGCTCGGCCCTCCCTTACTCTTTTTTATTAGATCCCTGATCCTCTTGAGTTCTTCTGTGAAATCACAATAAACAGGGATAAGCATTCAGAAGAATAAACACTTTTTGATGTTTATCACTAGCTGATCTATATATTTCTGGTGTGGTATTACTGTTTATTTCAGCAACCAAAATGTTGTGACGTATTCCAGTATACTTTTCAGGGCAATGCCAAGTAAGGCATATTTGGGAGGGAGGTAATAAATGGCTAGTAATAAGAACTATCTTCTTTTTTCACATTTTGGTGTCATGGGAATTTAAAGTGATTTTGCAATCAGTCTTGGGAGATAATTTTCTTGGTTCTTAGAACAAGTTGGAAGATAAACTTTGGACAATGTATTATACTATGCCCTTTGTAATTAAGTAACCCAAGATAATGTGTTAAAGTTCAGTGGAGATTCAAGTTCAGGAGCTGATTAAAGACCAAGGTCTTTTTTTTTTTAATATCACACCAGTATTACTCCTTGCGTTTCTAAGCATTAGAGAGATAACATTTCACTTTTTATGGGTTACTCTTTTCCAATCTTGCAGAACGTTCAGAATTAAATAACTTAATTCAACTTGGAGGCTGGCAGCAGGACAGAGAGATCTGTATGGCATCGTGTCGTAAATGTTTCAGGAAGACAAATCTGGCCAGGGCAGGAAAGAGTAGAAAGATCACTGGTGGTACAGCACTTATTATCTAGGATCCAGGCTGGGGTACTCAGGGGAGGACTGAAACCAAAGCCTGCAGTCAGGGAATGGACTGGAATCTGTAGGGCCGGGTGGGCGAGGAAGGGAACTAACACAGCAGCTTCAGGTCTTCCAGAGACCCGAAGTTTTCGGCAACCCTGGGCCTCCCTTTTCCGCTCAGGGATCATCCAGGACGCTCAAGCTTCAGCTCGAGGAAGAAAGTTGGGAGGCCGGCGCATCCGGGCGCATCCTGCAGCCCTTCTTTCTTTCCTCCCCTCCTCCGCACTCGGATCCACCCAGCCGGTCTCCCGTTCCGCCCCGCACTCGGGTCCTAGGCCGCCAGAACCGCCGCCGGCACCGCCCTCCGCTCCTCCTTCCTCCCCCTCCCCACGGGGCGCTGACTCGCGAGGCTGCCACGTCTCACTGATGACGTCACCGGGGCCGTTCGGCCTTAGCCAATCCGCTAGGGGAGTCCGAGCGAAGTCCTGGCCAGCGAGTCAGCGGGGAGGAGAACCGGGAGAGGCGGAGAGGGGGTTGTGGAGAGACTGGGGAACGGGATGGGCGACAACCCCTCGAGTCCGCATGCGCCGTGCGCGCGAGGCTGGGCGGGAAGCCGAGTCCCGACCGCCCCGTCGCGCCGGCCGCGTCTCGCGCCGAGCGCCGCTCGTGACTCTCTTTCCCGGCATGCCGCGCGGCGCGCCCGCCCCTGGGCTGTGTAAAAGGCCCCTCGGTGTAAGGCTTTCCTATTTCCTGGTTCGCCGGCGGCCATTTTTGGGGTGGAAGCGAGAGCTGAGTGGCGGCGGCTGCTGATTGTGTTCTAAGGGGACGGAGCGGGGAAGACGTTTGCGCTCCCGGAACAGCTTATCTCATCCCTCCCCTCCGGTTACCCGTGGCGCGGAGAGTCTAGAAGGCGGCTGCGGCAGCAAGGGCGGCGGTGGCGGCGGCGGCAGCTGCAGTGACATGTCCAGCATGAATCCTGAATAGTGAGTGCAGTGGAGCATCGGTCGGCCGGGGCGGTGGGCCAGCTGGGGCTGGCGTCCGGGGGGGCGAGGAGGGCGGCGCGGGGGCGGGGGTCTGGGCCGCGGCGAGGAGGGAGGGCGGGGGCGGCAGAGGCGGCCGACCGGGAGTCGGGCCCCATTGTCTGCGGCGGAGGGGCGGCCGGGGGGGAGGGGTCGGCGGGGCGAGCCGGGGCCCGGACCCCGTCAGGGTGAAGCCCGAGTGCGGCGCGGGTGCGGGGGTGGGGCGGCGGGCAGGGCCGCCCGGGGAGGGAGACTTGTTTTTCCGGCGCGGGGCGTGTGTCGGGGCCCGGCGGCTGCGGCCCGCTGGACCCCCGCGTCGGCGCCGGCGGGAGCTGTCAGGGCCGGCGCGGCGGAAACCCGCTTTCCCCGGCAGTGCGGAGCGCGCGGCGCCCGTGCCGCCCTCCCCGCCGGGCTGCGGGGAATATGGACGCTTTCTGGGGTGCGTGGGCCAGGAGGGGCGGGTGGCGGGGAGAGACGGGCCAGGGGCTGAGCGCGCCGGCCGAGTTCTTCCCCGGAGTTCTAGACGGGAAGCTGGGCTCGGGGAGCGTTTAGTGCGTTTTAGAGGACACCAAAGTCACCGCGTCGTCGCGCAGGTCAGCGGGGAGCCAACACGGCGGTGGACGGACGCCTTTGGGATCGCCCCGGGACGGAGGAAGACTCGGGCCGGCCCGCGGTCCGCGGGGGGCCTTGGGGGTTGCTCGGGCGCCTGCTCCGGGG
Organism: Cryptotis parvus; assembly: GCA_021461705.1. Taxonomy (NCBI): domain Eukaryota; kingdom Metazoa; phylum Chordata; class Mammalia; order Eulipotyphla; family Soricidae; genus Cryptotis; species Cryptotis parvus. Next base: position 54,182 of record JAJIBD010006973.1, on the reverse strand, counting down.
CTGAGGTTCCCCGAGGTGTCGTGGAAAGTTGGTGCATCTCGCGCACCCGGGAAGGCCCCGCAGCACCTAGGGCACGCCCGGTGCTTGGCCTGGGAACCGCCGTCCACGTTCCCGGAATACTTCACCGGGCGCCCTTGAAGGCCCCCTGAAGAAACCCAGCAGCGCACGGATAATTAACTGGAGGCTGTGTGTGTGTGTGTGTGAGTGTGTGTGCCAGAAGACCCCGGGCAAGAAGGGTTTTTGTTTTTAAGCATACATCAGTATGTGCCCTAGACGTTGAGTTCAGTTACTACTTTGATCAGTTACAGTAAAACGTTTTCCCTAAAAGATCCGTCCATCAGTTTAGCTGACAGTCATGTGTGTGTCACATGTCTCTTGCAACATGCTTTCTGACCTCGAGTTTTGTAATACTGTGGTTTAATGCTGAAATCTGCCCCCTTTGTACTCAACAGAAGCCGTAGTATTTTGGTTAAAATTTTAGGTGCTTTAAGAAGTTGAGGATAGGGTCTAGTCTGACTACCTTTTTTTGCTTTGTGGACAGTTTCTCATTTCTTTTACCCCTGGCCTCCAAGGACAAAGGTTTTTTTTTTTTTTTTTTTTTTTTACGTGGTTGGGTAGAGTGGAATTTGAGGTCCTTAATTTAGTGTTTTTCTGATTAGGTACACGAATTCATCACTTTTTTTTTTTCTTTTGGGTCACACCACAGCAGTGCTCAGGGGTTACCCCTGGCTTTTCGCTCAGGAATTACTCCTGGTGGTGTTTGGGGACCATATGGGATGCGTGATCGAACCTGGGTGGGCCACATGCAAGCAAATGTCCTACTTGCTGGACTATCACGCCTGCCCCAGGATTTGTCACCTTTTAAGAGGTGTGTAAACCAGAAGTTGCATTTGCTATATTTGCAAATAGCTTTTAAGTAGATCCTAAAGATGAGTTGAATAGAAAGAAGCTTGGCATTTAGCCTCAATTTTTCCTGTAAAATAGATACTAGGAGTCGTTATTCCTAAGAAGATAGTTGTGAGGTTCAAGTGTAAAGGAATTTGGAAAACTAAGGGCACTGAGGGCAGGTAAGTAGTACTCTCCGGATAAGTGGCCAATCCTTCATCCCTGGGAGTTCTTAGTGGAATACAGAAAATACTTGTATATATTTCAGAAAGAGCAGAAAAAGCAAGTTACACATATCAGCATCATGATGTTTTTTGTTGTCTTGGGGGGCCACACCTGGCAGTATTCAGGCAGTACCCCTGGCTCTGCACAACCCCCCCCCCAATTGGAGGACCATTTGGGGTTTGAGGATTAAACCTGGGTCAGCCCTACTTGCTGTACTATGTACTATCTCTCCCGCCCGTGCAGCATCGTGATTTTGAAATGGGGTGGATGGTTATGGTGGGCCTAGCTGAATTTAGGAAAACTTTATACAAGGAGACCATTAAAGGAATTTAGTGATACTTTTGAGGAGCATCAAGAGAAGGTTGTTTTCCCCAGGGGAGGAAGGAGGGACACGGGTTACTACAGTTCTTTAGTAATACAGTGCTTAGCCATCCTTTCTTTCGAGGGCTTATTAACGACCTCAACAGAATCAGAAGCAGAGTGTGTGTGTGTGTGTTGGGGGGGGGCTGCTAAGGGTCAGATGCAGGATGCAGGGCCTCTACATGCAGGTGTCCATCACTGAGCTGTATGATTAACTGAGAAAATCATTTTTATAATTCGTTTGTCTTCAAGTATACCAGTTACCTGTTGTGCCGGTCTTACAGTTTAGACTTGGTCTAGTAACTAGGTGGTTAGAAAGACCTTCGGAAAACCATTAGTGAAAATTCCTTGTCTCGGATTGTGTGATGGTCTGCAGCCACACCACCCTGACCGGCCACCCCATCTCCTCCTCTCCTTGAGAGCCTGTGATTGGATTTGGGGGGAAGTCACAATAGCTACCAGCAGCAGATCTTTAGTTGTCTGACTTAAGCAGTTTCTTTTTGCATGTAATGAAGTTTGGTACCATCATAAAAGTAAATAGGGAAAGTTGAAAGAAAAGAGGAACAATTCTAGTGTTGTATCACTTTGTAATAGTCTTTGTTAATGCCAGTTTCTGATCTTTATAATCTTTAAATTTAAGATCTTTAAAATCCTTATTTTTTAAAATATTTTATTATGCCACCGTGAGATATACAATTATAAAGATGTTCATAAGATGTTCATACAGAAAGTCATACAGTGTTCCAGCACCCATCCCTCCACCAGTGCCCATTTCCCACCACTAATGTCCCCATACTTTCCCCCTTCCTAGCCTGCCTCTGTGGCAGGTTCTTAATTTCTTTTTCTTTTTCTCTTTCTCTTTTCTTTCCCTTCCACATTGTGGTAAGATCCTTATTTCTTAAAATTTAATGGGTGAGTGATTCTAAGATACCTTTGTGATTCTAAGATACCTTAAATAGCTAATGTTTATGACCATTTATATGCCAGGTACATTATACAGATGTACTATATACTAGCCAGTGTTTGTAAATGTACTCAAGTAGATAATTCTTGTTTTATCATCTGATTTATTTTTTTGCTTTTTGGTCACACCCAGCAGTGCTCAGGGGTTACTCTTGTCTCTGCACTCAGGAATTACTCCTGGTGGTGCTTGGGGGACTATATGGGATGCCGGGGAATCAAACCTAGTTTGGCCGTGTGCAAGGCAAATGCCTTACCCGCTGGACTATTGTTCAGGCTCCAGACATGTGGGTTTTGTTTTTTTTCCAGGTTTGGGATCATACCAAGCAACTCTCAGGGCTTACCCCTTCTCTGCACACAGGAATTACTCCTGGCAGTGCTTGTGGATGCCGGGATCGAACCCAGGTCAGCACTGTGCAAGGCAAACGCCCTCCTCGCTGTGCTGTCAATCTGGGCCCTTTATCATTTGATTTACATCATTTATTTTAGAAACTAAAAATCTTACAGTGCTGCTGAATTTGATAATAAGAGTGAGTTCTTAACAAAAGGGAAAAATGGTTCTCTAAGAAGGAACAGAATTTTAGGTTTTTATTAGTTTAAGATTACCTTAGCTTTATTATTGGATGCACATTATGATTCTCAAATTGTAAGTTTTAAATTTTTTGACTGTTTGGGGGGGAGAAATGACCGTGCTGGGTCATCTCTATGGTAAAAAATCAGTTGTTTCAAGTACAAACAAAAGCAAAAACCAATTGTAAATAGACTCTGAACTATGGAAGAAGTAGATGGAAAGGATAAGAGCTCTCTTTCCTGGAGCATTTTGATTTTCTGAGCTAGGTGGTGAGGCAGGCAGTGATTATTTCCATATGCTGGTTAAATGCTTAGCATTATCTTCATACCAGAACATTTCCATAATCCACTGGTTTCTGGAGGACTTTTTAGTCAGAATCAGTTATTTATAAGAAGTGTTAATAAAGCATGTGTAACTATTACTAATCTAGTTTACTGTAGTAGGAGGAACTTTAGTTTCTACATGGAGCAACTATAGTTCTTTAATGCAGAAAAATGATACAGGGCTTTTTTTAGTTACAGCACTAGAATGATAATTTGAAAGCAGTGGTTGAAGATTCAATATAGTCTTTCAAATTTTGCTCTTTGGTAAACTCAGATAATATTTGACAACTTTGCCAGTCCTGTGCTTTGGGTGAAAATTGGAAAATTTTTTAAGTTTTTTCTGCAATCACTCCTGGCGGTGCTGGGGCACCAATCATTTGCTGTGCTGAGAACCAAAGGATTGGAGAGTGGGGGATTATTATTTTACTTAGGCACAGTGATTTAAGAAACTAATTATGTTACTTTGACACTATGATTTACAAAACTTATAACACTTAGCAGTGCTCAGGGCTTACTCATGGCTCTGTGCTCGGGAATATTCCTGAAAGATCTTGGGCACCATCTCTGGTGCTGGGAATTGAACGCAGGTTAGTGGCTGTGCTATGGGTGTGACCCAGGATTTACAAAACTTTCAGCCATTCTAAGTTCCATCTCTGGACCCTACACCCCAACAGCTTTCCTCTTCCAGTCACCAAAGGTTCCTTCCCTCAGTCTTATCATTTGGCTTAAGGGTTTGAATATAAAAGTAAGTGAATCATGCCTGTTATCTGGCAGACTGTAATAACTATTATTTCACATAATTTTTAGTTTTATAAGAAAAGTAGAGATCACTTAAAAGTAAGTTGTCTTTTTATTAATTAATTGCTTTGATGAGTTTTTGATGGTGTTAGTAGGTAGTGATTTTAGAATTTCAAAAACATTTACAGGAGAAAAATAGTTTTCACTACTCAGAATGTGATTTCTTTTTGGCTCTGGCAATTGAACCCTTTTTTCAGGCATGTGCTCTGCCTTTGACCCATTATGTCTATATGGGAAACAACACATGTAATTCTTTGGGAAATGTTAGTTGCCAGTAACTAGAGTAGCCATAAAATGAGTCCTCAGAGCTTTCTGTGAACGAGTCTTGCAGTATCATTCATTTAAAGAAAAATGAAATTTTGCATTTAAAAACTTAGTATTCATCAGTTAAAAGGAGAGATGTTTATATCTTCCTATTTATTTACCAACAAATGAAACTCTTTTAAAATTTTTTTGGGGGATGCCCAGAGCATTACTTGCCTTGTGTAAGGTTTGATTCCCCAGATTTCATTTTTTTTTAATTCTTTTTTTTTTCTTTTTTGGGTCACACCCAACAATGCTCAGGGGTTATTCCCTGGCTCTGCAGTCAGGACTTAGTCCTGGCGGTGCTTGGAGGGCCCAATGGGATGCCGGAGATTGAACCTGGGTCTGCCGGGTGCAAGGCAAATGCCCTACCCTGTGGACTATCAATCCGGCCCTCCCCACATATTTTTTCTTTTTTGGGTCACATCCCGCAATGCTCAGGGGTTACTCCTGGCTCTGCACTCAGGAATTACTCCTGGCGGTGCTGGGGGACCATATGGGATGCGGGTCCCCACATTCCTTACATAAGGTTTGATTCCCCACACATTTCACATGGTTTCCTGAGCACCTAAAGGAGTGATTTGCTGATCAATAAGCACTGTCAGGATGTAGTACCACACCCCAATTCTTTTGTTTTTCCCAAATGCTATAAAAGAGAATTCTGCTTTGTGAATAATTTTATTTATTGGATATTTTAATCAGGTTAAAAATGGGGGGGCTGCTACTTCCTGTTTAGTACTGGGTAGGGGGTGGGTGGATACATCGTTGCCTAGAATAAAATTTGTGGTTTCATCATGGAAAACACGTGCTGTAGCTCTTTGAACATCTCCCCTGACTCTGCCCCAACACCTCCCCCAAAGGACCCCTCCCAAAGGACCAAGTTTGGTACTTTCAAGTTATTTTAACATTTTAAGTTCACATCCTATTAGCGGTCAATCCTTTCACTGTTCTCTCCTTGGTCACTTGATATTTTCCAATTGTGATAGTTGTTTTATTTCTGATAGTTAAGAATAGTTTTCTTCTGTTTTCTAAACTAATGTTTTCTGTTGTCTTATATTTGGGTTAAATATTTTTTTAAAATATTTTATTTATTATGCCACCATGAGATATACAATTACAAAGATGTTCATAAGATGTTCATATTTGGGTTTCGGTCATACAGTGTTCCAGCATCCGTCCTTCCACCAGTGCCAATTTCCCACCACCAATGTCCCCGATTCCCTCCCCTACCTCCTCCCTTCCTCTAAGGCGGGTTCTTCATTTCTTTCTTTCTCTCTCTCTCTTTTCCTTCCCTTCCACATTGTGGATTACAATATATACATTAAGAGATTGTCATGTGTATCAAATATTTTTTTTTAACATTTCCACCTATGATCAGGCTTTGACTTCTGGTTCTGTGCTTAGGGAGCACTCCTGACTAGCTCAGACCAAATAGGGTCGTGGGGGAGCAAAGCAAGTACTTTATGCACTGTACTTTTCTCTCTAGCCTTTCTTTAATAATACACTTTTTGCTTTTTTGGGTCACACCCAGTGATGCCCCTGGCTCTCCACACAGGAATTAACTCCTGGGGTGCTGGGGGACCATATGGGATGCCAGCCATCAAACCTTGGCTGAGTGCAGGACAAACGCCCTACCCACTGTGCTTTTGTTTCGGCCCCATTAATATACTTTCTAAGTTTGAGATTTTTAAAGGATTTGCTAAAATTTGTGTTTCAAGACAAAAATTCGAAAATGAAAGAGATGCTATGGCATGAGGTATTTTAGATGTATAGCTTATTAAATTTTTATTACTCTTTGGAACTTTTAAAGCTTTTTTAATTTTGGTAAGCAATTTAGGCAAAATGGCCACTTTTTTCCCTTAGAGGGAGAGGGGAGTGCTCAGAGCGTTTCAGTCTTTTCCAGTAGAAGGTGGGGCTGGGATTGTTGCTTTGATATCTGGAAAAGAATTTAGGGGGAAACCTATCTTGGCTTTTCTTTGGAACCGCGCAGTGAATGTTTCAGATTCTGAAAGGGCAGCTGTGCAGTGATACTTGGGGAGAAGTGCAGAATCCCTAAGGAGCCAGAGGAGTGGTCGTGGACGCACTTAGCATATGATGGCCGGGCATAGAAGAAATGGTAGGAAGTTTTCCTTGATGTTTCTGTGACTGAAATTCCGAGGCTGTGATAAGAACTAGTGCCATTTACTATTTCATTCTCATGATTCAGAATTCTGACTTAGTAATGTTACATATGCCTGTTTTTATTCTCAGGAGGCACCACTGTCTGGGAATGTAGCTTTAGTAATAACTGCTTTCATTTATTTAGTTTGGTTTTTGGGCCATAGTTGGTTGTGCTCAGGGATTACTCCTGGATTTATTTGGGGACCATGTGCGTTGCTGGGGATCAAACCCAGCTCAGCTGTGTGCAAGACAAGCAAGTGCCTTGCTCTCTGCACTATTTTTCCAGCTGCAGTAATCTTTTAAATGACTTTCAAATGAGTTTGTGTGCTAGCCACGTGGATAGGGTCTTCCCACAGGCGTTTTGTGCGGGCCTGTCAAACTGGTGTCACAAGTGAAATTGAATTACTTAATTGACTTCCCAAGAATTGTGATAGGTTTAATTAGTCTGTTTTCCTTTCTGTTAAACTTTTAAGAAAAATATTTTTTTTCTCTCAGTTTGCCTGTAACCATTTTCAGTAACTTGATGTAGGACAGGTGTTCTTACATATATACATACTTACATACATATATTTAAATTTATTTTGTTGCGTCACGGTGCCATAGTTATAAGGCTGTTCATGATTGGGTTTTATGGACACCCATCCCTCCCAGTGCATGATTCCCAGCACCAGTGTGCCCCTTTACCCTCCTGACACCCACCCCAGCCCCAGTCTTTCTCTGTGGCAGGCACTTTCCTTCTTTCCTCCCTCTCTCCCACTGGGAATTACGGTTTGCAGTAAAGATCCCGAGAGGTTCCCATGCTTGTTCCCTTACCTGCAGTTCTTATACCCTGGTCGTTTACACTGACTTGGTCATAGTGTTCCCTTCCCTATCCTAACTGCCTTTTCCTCGGGACTTTGAAGCAGGTTTCCAAGCATGGACCAAACCTCCAGGACAGATATTCTTAACTCAGTTAATGGTTTAACACCCAGGAGCGTTTGACCAACCTCACGGACAAGCTATGTGCCTATAAATTTATAACATTTTGCGTAAAGTTGTAAGTGGTTAACATGAGCCTCTAGGAGTGCCTGATTTTTTTTTTTTTTTTAATATGGAACGCTTTGCGAATTTGCGTGTCATCCTTGCGCAGGGGCCATGCTAGTCTTCTCTGTATCATTCCAATTTTAGTATATGTGCTGCTGAAGCGAGCACTAGGAGTGCCTGATTTAAGAGATTGAAAACAGAAAAGATAGTGTTTGCTACCACTGTTGAATTTTGGGAGTGGCAGTTTTAAGTCTGGCATCCTGAACTGATCTGTTAAAAGATTTGACATGTGTTTGGACTGACTTTTATTTTGATAATAAAATCTACTTTTTCTCTTCAAAAACTGGCTACTGGGACCAGAGTGATACTACAGCAGGTAGTGTGCTTGCTGTGCACGTGGCAGACCAGGGTTTGATCCCTGGCATCCTATAAGGTTCCTGAACACTGTTGAGTGTAGACACCTTCCCCTCCCTCCAAAGTGGTCACCTTTCTAAGTTGTCAGATTGTACTGTGGTGGTTTGCATTGCATGAGACTGATCCCTGTTTTGTTTTTTTTTTTTTTGCTTTTTGGGTAACACCCAGTGATGCTCATGAGTTAGTTACTCTTGGATCGGCCCTCAGGAATTATTCCTGATGGTGCTCAGGCAACAATGTGGAATGCAGGGGATTGAACCTGGGTCAGCTGCATGCAAAGCAAATGCCCTACTCGCTGTACTATAGCTCTGGGCTGACACTATTTTGATCTCCATCAGGAGTTGCTCCTGAGCATCCGTGGGTGTTTCACTTCCACTACTAAAAAGTCAGGAACTATTCCTGAGAGTCTTGAAACAAGCACACTGAATTCACAGAAACATCTTTCATATTAACTATGGTAGGACATGTCTGATCTCCTTACTATCATAAAATTCATATGGATTGTATTAAGATGAATGTCTAGGGAAGTGTACTTTATGCTTAAGTAGTTGGAATTCATAAAAAAGTTGAATAGCTAAATCATAAAAGGATATTTGAAACAACTTTGTGGAACGTACACTATGGGTAATTCAGTACTTTTGCAGGGTACGTCTCCCTCAAAAAAAAAAAAACAAAACCCCACCAACATGGAGAAGGGATTAAGCGGGTCTGCTGCATTCGGGGCAGTTAGCCTTCACCCGTATTGTCTCTTCGCCCTGTTTCTGGTATTCTGAGTTATTTTTGTAAAATGTAAATTCTGACACATCATTGGAAAACGTGAAATAATATTTGGAGTCACAAGTTCTAGCTTTATTTTTTTGTTATGGCTTTTTAGTTTATGTGCTGCTGAAGCAAGCACATATTTTTGTTAAAGCTTTTGGGCCATACTCCAGTGGTGCTCTGGGCTTACTCTCTGGCTCTGTACTCAGGGATCACTCCTAGTGTGTCTTGGGAACCAGAAGGGGTGCCAAATAAGATCATATCAGGCATCAAACCCGGGTTGGGCATATAGAAGGCAAATACCCTATCTCTCCAGCCCCACATTGTAGGATATAAGTTCATATTGCTGCTTAGCTTCACACGAACCATTTTTGCTTGCTGAACACTTTTATTTAGTAAGATCAGTACCACTCCACTTGAATCTTGAGTAAATTGTATCATGCTATGCAGATGTTGACATGTATATATTCTAGTAAGAAATGTTAGATTACATGTAAATGGCAAGCAAGCGGTAGGTGCTTTTCTGAAGGGAGGCTTCCGCTCAGCGGTACTCAGGGCTTGCTCCTGCCTGTACATAAGGATCACTCCTGATGGGGCTCAAGGAGCGTATGTGTTACCAGGGACTGAAAGTGGTCACAAATGTGTAAGTCAAGTACTTTACCTGCTGTACTCCAGCACCTCCACGTGGTAGTTTTAAGATTTTTCTCACATTTATGTCTTTACTAATTATTCAACGGAAAATGAGAAACTGATGTTAAAAATAATTAGTAAAGACATAAATGTGAGGAAAAGCCCCTTTTTTCTGTGTCATCATTTTGGTCCAAGTTAAGGTTTTTGTTTAAAATTTTCAATTATGAAACAAAACTGTAGGTACTTACAAGATAATTTAAGAAAATGATTCAGGTAAGTAATCAATGGAACTGTATTAGCACAAATGAAATCTAGTGACCTAGTAGTGCAAAGGATTTGTAGATAAGGGGCTCCTGATTTCAGTTGTTGATAGAAAATCGAGTTGGTTTTGATTCAGCTGGAGAGGTATCCAGTGCTGAGGAATTTCCTCAGAACCCTGGTTCTAGTCTTGGGATGATGGGGTTAACAATGAACAGTTTGACCATCAATCAGAAATTGTATTTATATACATGACTTCCCTTAATTCTGTGAAGAAATAGTATCCTGGCTTTACACTTGAGGGACTCAGGGAAAGAGTTAAATAAAAAGCATTCATAGGGTTGAAATTAGATTTTTTTTTTTTTTTTTTTTTTGCTTTTTGGGTCACACCCGGCAATGCTCACGGGTTTCTCCTGGCTCTGCACTCAGGAATCACTCCTGGCGGTGCTCAGGGGACCATATGGGATGCCGGGATCGGACCCGGCATGGGCCGGCCACGTGCAAGGCAAATGCCCTGCCTGCTGGACTGTCGCTCCGGCCCCAGAAATTAGAATTTTAATTCTAAGACTGTGATTCAGTTATGGTAAGCTGTTTCTAGTTTACTATGACTGTTAACTTCTAGGAATTGAAATTTTAAGTCAGTTATTGAAGCCACTAACATTTTTGTGGTTAGTTAAAAAATACACATACTTTTAAGTATAAAGATTTGTAAGTTACAGGCTCTGATGCACGTTTGACTTGGGGCTTGAAATCACATTAATTTTTTTAGGTTTGAGGTTAAATTACTGTATCTTGGAGTCAAGGAAATATCACAGGATTAACCACATCCTGGTTTAATCACTGACATCACATGCTCACTGGAAGTGATCTCAGGGACCTGACCCTCTGTGAGAAATGGTAAAATTTGCCACAGTTCAGTTTTTAAATTTTTATTCACTGTCCTTAAGTATTTTTTGGGAAGTCATGGATTTTTGTTTGTTTCGTTTCGGGGGCCACATCTGGTGTTGCTCAGCGCTTATTCCTGAGTCTGTACTCAGAGGTATTCGGAGATAATTTGTATTATGACAAGGATGGTTGATGGTCTGACATAGACAAAGACTGGGTCCCCTGGGATGAACCCAGAGCCACGGCAGAGCCTGGCAAGCTACCGGTGATGTATTTGGTATGCCAAAACCAGTAACAATAATGGACCTCATTCCCAACGAATGGAGATGTTACTGGCACCTGCTCGAGCAAGTCGATGAACAGCGGGAAGACAAATGACATGACAAGTATATTGGGCAAACTTTTCAAGGGTTGGAATTTGTGAGAGAACCCTCCTATAAAAAGTTTTTCTTATCTTGGGTCTGTGAGAGAAACTCAGTGAACTGAAGTGCAGGATTGCATGCCACTGACCTTGGTTTTTGAATCCACATACCTCATAAGTACAGTTTCCTGAGCACTGCCTAGGGTCACTTCTGAATACAGAACCAGGAATACCTCCTGAGCTTTGCAGAGTGTATATAGCCCTAACCCTTAACAACAAAAGATAACATAGGACAGGAAGATAGCTCAGGTGTCATCTAGAGGCTCTAACTGCTTCTATGCCTACCACCACGTGGTCCCTTTTACATCTGTCACTAGGAGCTTCAGCTAATGCTTAAGCTGTTATTCCCAGAGCATTGTCAGGTTTGACCCTAAAACCAGGTGTGTGGCATACACACTCATGCATGTATTTTTTAAAATATATTTTTTGGGAGGTGTTAATTTTGATGTAAACACATTTACAGAAGAGTAAAATTAGTATGGAGAATTCCGTGCCCCCTAGTGTTACTGGCCATTATAAAACTAAAAATCTTACAGCTGGGGGGGGCTGCTGGGTGGGGGGTTTTTGGCCCGAGAGAGAGAGAGAGAGAGAGAGAGAGAGAGAGAGAGAGAGAGAGAAGGAGGGAGGGAGGGAGGGGAGGGAGAGGAGAGAGGGGAGAGAGGCTGAGATTGATTGATTGATTAATTTGGTTCACACACTTGGGGCGCTGAGTGACTATTTCTGGTTCTGTGTACAGGAATTCTGAGCCAGGATTGGTCTGAGCAACTGCATTCCAAAGCAAGTGCCTTACCTCCTCTAAACTGTCTCTGGTTCAGATTTACCTGCTTTCTCTAAAAATTGTTACTGTGCTATGTTTTGTAAGTTACAGTTACAGAAATATTTTAAGGCAGTTTAAAATAATCTGATCCCTTGAACTCTGGTATGTTTTTTGATTGTTTATAAGTATGCTGCTGTGGTAGGTAATTGTTTTTTTTTCCCTTTTTGGGTCACACCTGGTGATGGTCAGGGGTTACTCCTGGCTCTTTGCTAGGATACTCCTGGCGTTGCTCAGGGGACCATATGGGATCCCGGGATCAAACCTGGGTTGGCCTTGTGCAAGGTAACGTCCTAACCGCTGTACTATTGCTCTGTTCCCCCTGTGGTAGGTAATTCTAAATGAAACAAAGCAAGTAACATACAAATGGTCCCAAAAAGTAATTTAAAGTGGATGAGAAGCCTCTATATTAGATCAGAATTCACAAACTCCACTGAGTTAAATGATTGAACTGAATCTCAAAGGTCTATACAATTTTAAATCTCAAATCTTTAAGTCTCAAATAAAATTTAAATCTTTGAATCTCAAAGGTCTATATTTCCACTTGCAAAGACAACAAAAAGAAATGGGTGCACTTAAAGTTTGTGCATTGTGAAAGAAAACTAAAAATAAACATCCCGGAGCAGAGCGATAGTACAGTGGGTAGAGTGTTTGCCTTGCATGTGGCCGACCGGGTTCCATCCCGGCATCCCATATGGTCCCCTGAGCACTGCCAGGAGTAATTCCTGGGTGAAGAGCCAGGAATAACCCCTGAGCATCTCCGGTGTGACCCTCCAAAAACAAACAAAAAACCCCGCTGAAAGGGAGATATTTGAACACAGTATTTAAAAAACTAATATCCAAGATATATTAAGTTCTCAAAGGCCACCAACAAAGAAACCAATAACCCTTTCAAAAAGTGGAGTGATTCCCAATTGTTATATAAATTACTTTTTAGATTCAAGAAATTCACAGGCAATCTTTCAAAAAACCATTCTTTCAGTGATCATTGTTTTTACTTTTTCTGGGGGTGATATGTGCTGTGGGGGCAATGAGCCACTTCCCCAACCCATAACTGTCACATTGTTTGGGGCCACACTCAGCAGTACTCAGGGTTTCCTCCCTGGCTCTGCACTCAGGAACTACTTCTGGTGGTGCTTAGTGCTGGGGGATCACATGGTATGCGGGGAATGGCACTGGGGCCTGCAGCACACAGGCAAGCACCTTCTCCTCTTGTCCCTTGTGACCCACAGCTGCGGGAGTGATTCCTAAGTGCAGAGCCAGGAGTTACCCCTGAGCATTGCCTGGTGCGTCCTAAGATAAAGCAAAATTCACACCATGGTTTACCTCACTTTTTGGGGAAAAGATTTTGACATGAACTCCATAACAGTTATGTGATGAAATATGGTATTGTGGTAATTATACAACCCCCAATTTGTTTTTAATATGCTTCAGGTTTTTGGGCTGTACATGGTAGTGCTTAGGTGCTGTTCCTGGCTCTGCACTGGAGTGATCTGTGGCAGTACTGAGTATCATAGTTGGTACCAGAGCTCAAACCATGTCAGTGGCATTCAAGGCAAGCTCCTTAACCTTTTTGTACCATCCTGTCTGGCCCAGGTGTTTTTTTTTTTTTTTTGGGAGGGGTTCACACTCAGCAATGCTCAAGGGTTGCTCCTGGCTCTGTACTCAGGAATTACTCCTGGCGGTGCTCTGGGGAACCATATGGGATGCTGGGGATTGAATCTGGGTCGGGCGTGTGTAAGGCAAACACCCTATCCACTGTGTTATCACTGTGGCCCTGGCTAAGATGTTTTAAGCAATGAGTGGTTCTAGAACCCCATCTTGTTTGTTTATGCCTGTTGGGTACTGTGAGGCTACTCCAGAGTAAAGGCCTCAGCATACGAAATGCATTCTTCAGGCCTTTGAGCTACTCCAGCTCCCTTGTAAACCTGGATCTCTGTCCTCCCGTATATCATCGATTTGCTTGAGTGGGCACCAGTAACATCTCAATAATTCCCTCACATGCGAGATAGCCCAAGGGCATCATCCTGCTCCAGGAACATAAAGAGCCTCAAACCATTCCATCAGGTCTATAATTGTTACTGGTATTTGGCATGTCAGATACGACATGTAGCTTGCCAGGCTCTGCCGTGCTGATGGAATACTCTAGTAGTCACCTCAAAACTCGAGCAGTTATTGATAAACCGCAGCTGCAATCAGCTCTTCTGCTGGGTGGAGCTCTGAGGATAGGGGAGTCCGGATGTGGAAAAAGGCGGCCCTCATGGTGTGGGGGGGTTCCTCTGACTTCTAGCTAGCCTCTGCTGAGGTGGCGGGCCAGGGCTAGAAACCGCCATCACTCCCGGACGCCCGTGATCAGCTGGGCACAGGGAGAGCAAGTAGCAGCTCTGCCCTTGTGTGTGAGTCTCTGGATCTGCATACCTGGACTGGCTTTAAAAGACTGCTGCAGCGTGTGTCACTGATGAGCCGGACTGTGATCCAGCTCTTCTGCTGGGTGGAACTCTTAGGAGAGGGGTCCGGATGTGGAAAATGGCGGCCCTCATGGTGTGGGGGTTCCTTTGGCTTCTTGCTTCTTGTAAACCTAATACCCAACAATCCATAGATTTTTTTTAAGTCCCTTATATAAAATTGTATAATATTTGCACAGAGTCCATCCATTCACGTCATTTCAGATCAACTCACATTTATAATTCCAATACATTATAAGTACTATTGAGGATTGGATATTGTTTAGGGAATACAAGAGAAAAAGAGCTCTAAATATCTAGTGCATAACCTTCATAAGCCTAATTATATAGCTTGTATTTTCAGTTCACATTGCATTGTTATCAATGAGTGTACAACTCACCTCATTAGGAGGGGCCATCTTTTTTTTTTTTTTTTGGCGTTTTTGGGTCACAGCCGGCAATGTTCAGGGGTTACTCTTGCCTCTTCGCTCAGGAATTACTCCTGGCGGTATTCGGGGACCATATGGGATGTTGGGGTTGAACCCTGGTCAGGCATATGCAAGGCAAACGCCCTACCTTCTATGCTATCACTCCGGTCCCAGGAGGGCCATCTTGATTTATAAAAAAAATTCAACATAGCCGATTTCAAGCCCAGATATGTGGGTCTAACGTCACTGGGCTTCCCTGGAGATGGAGCCGGGGTCCCTTCCCTCACCTCGGTACAGTCCAGAAGGCCTCGTGGACTCACCCACAAACTGCTTCCCTGGCTGTCGGCCATGATCCGGAGACACAGACACACAGGGCAGAGCTGCTACTGACTTCTCCCTGTGGCACGAGGCCACTTTATAATTAGTGCCTGCTAAGGAATTAGGCATGGGATTGGGGTGTAGCAAATGAGGGTCTTTGGTGGTGGGAACACACTGGTGATGGGATGGGTATTGAATGGTGAATCTTTCTAACAGCTGTATTGTGAAAAAACTTTGTACTTTGTAAATCACTGTTTTAATAAAATACAAAACACTCAACAGTTTGAGTATTCACAAACTTGATCACGTATAAAAGTTGTATCTTATTTACATTTAATTATTATAATCTATTTTAAAATTAGAGATCTATTTGATTAGGGTAGCAATTTTTAAAAACAATCAAAGAACAAACTTGAATATCATGCACATTTTCTAAAATCTAGCTTTGGATTTTTGTCATTTTGAAAATGGCTTAAAAGAATGTTGTATAACAGGTCAGAAGAGGGAAGTATATGAGAGATTTATTCCTTTGGAGACTCGGCTTTTGAGTGTTAGATGCTTCGGTTTGTGAAGGAATACTTAGGCATGGATGGCATTTTTTGGGAGGGTGGGTCACACCCAGCAGTGCTCAGGGGTTATTCCTGGCTCTGCACTCAGGAATTGCTCCTGGCGGTGCTGTGGTCCATATGGGTTGTCAGGGATCACACTTGATTCTGCCGCATGCAAAGCAAACAACCTACCTGCAGTACTATTGTTCTAGCCCCAATGGATGACTTTTTAGTTTGGCCTGTCAATGGTAAGTGTCCATAAACAGTGTATTCTTCAGTGTTTTCTGAAGAGGGATTTACTGCAGGTTTAGATGTTTATATAGTTTTGCATTTACATAACCAACTGAACTTTTGCTGTGCCTTTAGTTTAAAGTACATATATATAGCCCCCAAAAGGGGGGGTGGGTGGAGCAATAGTCCAGCGGGTAGGGCGTTTGCCACGCGCGCCCATGCTGGCCGGGTTCGATCCCCATCATCCCATATGGTCCCCCGAGCACCACCGGGAGTAATTCCTGAGTGTAGAGCCAGGAGTAACCCCTGAGCATTGCCGGGTGTGACCCAAAAAGCAAAAAAAAAAAAAAAAAAGTATATATGCATTATGTGCTTTCAAACACTTAAGTGATTATATTTTATTTTGGGGAGGTTCTCAGGACCCAGCCCAGGCCCTCACACACAAACAAGCAAAGACTGTAGCAGTGAGCCACCTCTCCAGACCAAATGTTCCTTTCTTTAAGGAGAGATTTTCAAGTGGATTCTCAGAAAATATACTTGTTTCTTCCATGTAGGATTACTATGAAATGATAATTTTAAGGGTCTGGGGAGATAATAGTACAGTGGGTATTTTTCTTTCCTTTTTGGGGTCATACCCAGCAATGCTCATATATTACTCCTGGCTCTGCACTCTGGAATTACTTTTGGAGGTGCTTGGGGGGACCATATGGAATGCCAGGGATCGAACCCAGGTCGGCCATGTGCAGGGTAAATGCCCTCCCCTGCTGTGCTATTGCTCCAGCCCCTACAGTGGATTTGATGCTTGCTTTCGTATAGCCAATTTGGTTCAATCCCCAGCATTCCAGAAGTGCAGATCCAGGAGTAAGTCCTGAGCACATCTGAGTGTGACCCAAAATAATAGCAGTAATAATGATTTGATCTTGGTATTTGAAGGAGGGATTAGTTTCACTGGCAAGAGCTGTAGAAATTCTGGACAGTGGAATTCCCCAGATTCTGATAATGCAGAGTAGGTTTATCTTTTAGCCTTTCTGAGATACTTATAGTATTTTTTCCTTGTAGTGCAAGTTCACTGACCTCTGACATCATGAGTGGAATTGCCTAACTTTTCTTTTACATAATTCAGTGATATTAATTCATCAAAAGAGCTTTGCTGTTGGTTGCAGCTTTGGTTTCTGTTAAGTCATACATGAGTTATTCAGAAACTGAAATAATCATTTGGTGAATGAATATTGGTTGTTTTTGTTGTCATGAACTACAATGCAGTATGCATTTCATTAATGTGATTTTTTCTTTTTTGCAGTGATTATTTATTCAAGTTACTTCTGATTGGTGATTCTGGTGTTGGAAAGTCTTGCCTCCTCCTTAGGTTTGCAGTAAGTTGACATTTATAGAAATTAATGCTGTATGTTTTCTAGGGAACTGGTTATGAAGGGCTTACCAGACTCTATACTCACAAATTAACTCCTGGTGGTTCTTGGGAGACCATATGGAATGCTGTGGATCGAATTTGGGCTCGCCACATGCAAGCCAACACCGTATCTGCTATACTATTGCTCCGGCTCCAGTTATGGTACTTTTGTATGAACTTACAGAATTGGCACATTCACAGAGTCAGAGTAGATAAGTAATTCTGGGGTCTAAGGAAGTGGAGGAAATTGGGAGTGACTGCTGTTGGGTACAGGGTTTTTAGACTAAATAGTATGATTGCACAAAACTTGTGAATATACTAAAAATCAATAAATTGAAAAAGAAGGTGAATTTTATTTCAACTGTTTTTTTTTTCCCCTAAAAAATCTGTGATAGTGGGGCCGAGGCGATAGTCCAGCGGGTAGGCTGTTTGCCTTGCATGTGGCCGACCGGGGTTCCATTCTTGGCATCCCATATGGTCTCCTGAGCACCGCCAGGAGTAATTTCTGAGTGAGTGCAGAGCCAGGAGTAACCCCCTGAGCATTGCTGGGTGTGACCCCCAAAAAAAAGCAAAAAAAAAAATTTGTGAGAGTGACATGATACTGCTTTGTAGTGAATATAATTAAATTGAGAGAAGAGGGAGCAAGAATTTGATTAGCAATTATGAAACTATTTCTTTCTTTTTTTTTTGGTAACCCCAGTACCTTAAACAAGAACTCTCCCACTGATTTACATCTCTAGCCTCCAAAACTCATTGTAATGTTTGAAAGTATGGAACCTTTTCCTAGGTGATGTATTGGAGTGGGATAGAATGACTAATGTAAACATCTTATGCCTTAGAAATTTCACCAACTTTGTAGATAAAAGTAATAAACATTATTCTGTTTGATGTTAATTATAATTCAACTATTTTTCCCTCCAGGATGATACATACACAGAAAGCTACATCAGCACAATTGGTGTGGATTTCAAAATAAGAACTATAGAGTTAGATGGGAAAACAATCAAGCTTCAAATAGTAAGTAAAATTTTTTTTTGCTTTTTTTTTTTTTTTTTTTTTTTTGGGGTCACCCCGCGCTGCTCAGGGGTTCCTCCTGGCTCTGCACTCAGGAATCACTCCTGGCGGTGCTTGGGGGACCATATGGGATGCCGGGATCGAACCCGGCCGGCACAAGCCGGCTGCGTGCAAGGGAAACGCTCTACCCACTGGGCTATCGCTCCGCCCCCAGTAAGTAAAATTTTGAATCTAGAAAAATTAATTGGAAATTATTTTAGTAAGACTAAAGAAAAATTCATTCCTTTTTGAGGCGAGAGTGATGGTATAGTGGGTAATGTGCCTACCTTGCATGCCTCTCCTCCGAGTTCTGTCTCAGCATCCCTTATGGTCCCTGAACTGGAGTAATTCCTTAGCTCACGGCCAGGAGTAATAATAACCCCTGAGCATGGCCAGGTGTGACCCAAAAAGTCCCACCCCCCAAAATATCCATTTTTTAAATACCTAAAACTTAACTATGAAATATCTTAATCATGCCTCTACTAGCGGTAGAATTTTTTAAATAGAAAAGGATTTTTCTGAGTGCCTTCCTCATTGAATTTTATTTTTTTTCCCTTTTTTATTATAACACTGTGAGATATACAGTTATAAAGATGTTCATAAGATGTTCATATTTGGGTTTCGGTCATACGGTGTTCCAGAACCCATCCCTCCACCAGTGCCCATTACCCACCACCAATGTCCCCGATTCCCTCCTCCCTCCCTAACCTGCCTTCCAGGCAGGTTCTTTATTTCTTTCCCTTTCTATCTCTTTCTCTTCCTTCCCTTCCACATTGTGGATTACAATACATACATTAAAAGGTTGTCATGTCTATCTTTTTGCCTGTATTTAATGCTCAGTTCTAGGTTGGTATTAGCACTTTCAACAATTATTAGCACGCTGTTTTCATTCTCTGTTTTACCTAGCCTGATTCCCACATGTTTGTGATAATTTCCACCTTTGACAAGACCTCCTAATCCATGTTTCACCTGACCTTGGATATTGGTATCACTCATTGAATTTTCTGTTCATAAATCAAAAGTATATGTTTAAGTCACACATGAGTCTAAATATTTTCTTGTGCTTTATCAATGGGGTCCAAGTTTACATAGTCTCGTGATGAAAGTGTATGTTGGCTATTTTTGTTTGTATTTTACTGTGAATACTGTGGGATATTGAGATATTTAGGAGAGATTGTTCAAGTGCAGCCACACCCCGCAGTGCTCAGGGCTGACTCTTGGTGCTGTGCTTATGAATTATGCCTGGTGGTGATTAAGGTCCGTATGGGTGCTGGGATTAGATCAGAGTCATCAGTATGCAAGGCAGGTGCCCTGCTGTCGGTACTATCTCTCTATCTTCCATTTTAGCTTTTCTTGTTCAATATGCCATTTGGGTCTTTATTAGAGTTGGAGATTCCAAACCATTTAGCAGGTTAGAGGAAGGGCCAGTCCCATACCACGCATAGGAGAACTGCTTTTGTGATTATTCCTTCATAAAGAATTTATGGAAATTCTCATATTACACCAGGCACTTATATAAAATTGGGTACAAAGATAAGTTTCATTTATCTTTATAAGTGAAACTTAACCACATAGGAGACCCTATTTTAGTGGATGAGATAAATACACTGGGATTATTATGAATGAGGAGTTTCCCAAGTGTCAAGGAGACATCCTACATTTTACTCTTTAAAAGCTGTAGCTGTAATTCTTGATTTATGTGCATCAAGTCTTAACTCTTGATTATCTTTGTATAAAGAGGCTATTGGGCAAAGAAAGAAAGGTAATGAAGCTGTAGTGACTTGTTTTCATTAGTTTTAGGTTAGTTACTGTTAACGTTTTGCCTTACGTGTTTCATTTCCCTTCCTGGAGTAAGTTAAAGTAAATCACACGTTATGGAACTTCACCAATAAAGGCCAGGGATGTGGCACAGCATTGTAGAGGGCATTTCGCACAACAGTTTTGACACTGAAGTCCTGTCCTGCCTGTATTCAGATACCCCCCACATTGCTGTATATTGTTTGAACAGCTCTTTGGAGGCTGGCTCTTAAACAAAAGAAGTGTTTCTTATTTTCCTTGGGGGGTGGGGGGGGGGGGAAATGCCCTTTAGCGTGTTTATTGGTGTCAGTTTCATTTATAATATTTTAACATTATAATTCCCTCTAAAGGCAGTGGTAGTTTAATATTTTATTATAGGCTTCAAGGTTCTTTTTTTTTTTACAGTAACTTAGGTAAACATTTAATTTTCTCCATTAATAAGTTATCTTGTTGGGCTAGAGATAGTATAGTGAGTAGGGCGCTTGTCTTGCGAGATCCCCACCATTCCTTCTGATCTTCTGAGCTTTGTCAGGAGCGACCCTGAAGATAGGAGTAAGTCTTGAACAATTCTGGGTATGACTCCTCAAAAACCCCCCTGAAAACGATTTATCTGTTAGTAGTAGGTAAGTAGGTTTTCTAATTATACAAAAACTTTAAGGTAAGTTTGTTGTCTAGGAACAGTTTAAACAAAATTCTCATTACCAATAACATAATTCTAACATTTGGGGTTTCCTCCGGATAACTTTAGCAATAACCTCTGAGCATCGCTGGGTGTGACCCAAAAAAGAAAAAAAATTACTCCTGGCAGTGCTCAGGGGACCATGTGGGATGCTAGGAATCAAGCTCGTGTCGGCCACATGCAAGGCAAGTAACCTACTGTTACTATTGCTTCCCCCAATTTTTTTTATTTTTTTGGGGTCACACCCAGCATTGCTCAGGGGTTTCTCCTGGCTCTGCACTCAGGAATTACTCCTGGGGGTGCTCGGGGGACCATATGGGATGCCGGGGATCGAACCCGGGCTGCACAGGCTGGCCGAGTGCAAGGCAAACGCCCCTACCTGCTGGGCTATCTCCGGCCCCCTCCCAAATTTTTTGAAAGAAAAATAAGTATTTTCAGAGCCTAAATTGTTGAAATATGGTAAGGTGCTTTTAAAATGGGTCACGTGCTATTTGGTAGTTATCTGAATTAGGTTGTTTCATTGCTTTCCATGATGGTAAAATAGGCTTGCAAGTGAACCTGTCTTTGTGGATATGCATTGTTAAAGGGGTTGGGTTCATAGCTTTCTTTCCTTATCAGCTAAGCCTACTCTGCATTCATTATTAATGCCTTATACAGTGTTAAAGACTGCAGGGAATGAAAAGTATAATAAAATTCCTCATTCCAGAGAACATGAGTTTTGGTATCTTTACCATAAACTAAATTGTAGTCAATACCTTCTACTCTGGACCTTCGTGTATTTTGGCAATTAACAATGCAGTTTAGTAGTATGAACATTGAGGGCTAATGTTTCCATTTCAAAACCTGATACTTTATGTAAACTAAATTCATCTCCCTCCTTTGTCTCTTTTCAAACTCTAATGGAATATTTTGCATTTTTTTAATTGTGTTTTAATAGTGGGACACAGCAGGCCAAGAAAGATTTCGAACAATCACCTCCAGTTATTACAGAGGAGCCCATGGCATCATAGTTGTGTATGATGTGACAGATCAGGTACGTTCCAGGGGGAAATTGTGTTATGGGGGGCCAAGTAGGGAATATTATGTTATAGGGAAGATCACACTTCTTTACTTTGTATACACGTAACTTTTATATAGCAGGAACTTTTGTGAACCTCTGTGGGGAAATTTTGTGAGGTGCCCCTCACAAAATCCGGAGCAGGGTCAGGGATCCCCTTCTGCCCCAGGGGACCGGCAGCCAGAGAAAGATGCAGGAATCAGGAAATTTCAGAATGCTTTACTTAACACAGGTTTAGGCATACAAATCAACAATAAGAAAAAACTCCGAACTTATGATTCCTGGCTAGGACCCTGGCCACGTGGCCAAGATGGCGGCCACGTGTTAAGACCCTTTAGAGAGGAGACAGAGACCCGGTGCCAGCAGAAAGGGGGAGAGGAAGCAGTCTAGTTTTATATCCCTGCAACCAAGACCTCCCACTTTTATGGAAAGCTATCAGGGTCAAATGCCCTCAGGTAATTTCTCCCAGGACCTCACCTAGGCCCTTTTAGATGTTTATGTTGCTGGCTCAAGATCTGCCTAGGAAATGCCTTTGTAGGGTAAGAGAAGGGGTTTCTGAGATGTACTGTATCTCAGAATACAAAGGCATGCATCTGTACCAAAGACTATACTAATGCCAGTTAAATATTTCTCCAAGAGTCTCGTCTTTACTTCATGGTTCATGGTAGTTTTTTTTTTTTTTTTTTTGCTTTTTGGGTCACACCCGGCAATGCTCAGGGGTTTCTCCTGGCTCTGCACTCAGGAATTACTCCTGGTGGGTGGTGCTTCGGGGGACCCCATATGGGATGCCGGGATCAAACCCAGGCCGGCATAGGCCGGCCACGTGCAAGGCAAATGCCCTACCCGCTGGGCTACCGCCCCTACCCATGGTAGTTTTGTATTTTAGTTGCCTTTTCGTTTTCAGGGAGCCATGCTTGCTTGTTTGGAGGGAAACAGCATTTCTCTCTGGAGAGATCCAACATGGCCAGGCAAATATAACAATAAGATCTAGCTAGTCCCACGATGATTGTGGTAGCATGAGAGAATATTTATACCAGGCAGTATCGAATACATGGTAAGATAAACTGCCACATTTAAACCGCCCTCCTATCTACAAAGACCTGCAGGAGGCAATTCCAGGCCAGAGCAGAGGCTTTAGGCAGGTGCACTGCAACACACTTCCAAGAAGTGAACTGCATTAAAGCGATTTAGAGCATCACTCTTGGTTTTTTTTTTTTTTTTTTTGCTTTTTGGGTCACACCCGGCAATGCTCAGGGGTTTCTCCTGGCTCAGCACTCAGGAATTACTCCTGGCGGTGCCTCGGGAACCATATGGGATGCTGAGGATCGAACCCTGGCCGACATGGGCCGCCGCGTGCAAGGCAAATGCCCTACCCGCTGGGCTATTGCTCTGGCCCCAGCATTACTCTTTTTAAGGCACATCATTCCATCCTTCATTTGAATGGATTGATCAACTGGAATGTCTTATTTGCATTAGTAAGTAGAACATTTAGTAATCAGTTTTACATTTGCTTTCAAGAGACTAGTTATTTATCATAAACTAAACTGATCATTTGGCACTTTATATGGAGGCGTTGGTGTTAATTATTAACAAGAATTTGGGGGTGGGGGGCTTCTGTGCATGTGGAGGATGTGTTTCAGACATCACACCCGGTGGACTGGAAGAGGCTAGATAGCAAATACCTGAAGGTAATGAGCTCTTGCAAGGTAGGAGATGCTGAGATAGAGTGAAGAATGTGACCCGAGGACCATAAACTGGCTTTTTGATCAGTACTGAAAATTTCAGAGTCCCTTTTTCCTAGCAAAGGATGAAAAATAAACTTTGAAAATGAGAAATTTTCTTTTAGGAAATGTTAATGTCACATCAATTGTAAAGTCAGCTATTTAGTACTTAGCTAGAATGGGACTTTGGATGGCCAGTAGAGGTATTGGGAAAGTGCCAACAGTTGGACAGGGAAATGTTAAGCTCAAAATACTTACCATGAATTATTTGGAAGTTCAAAGTTTCTCTCCCAAACAGAAAACTGGAAACTTATTTATAGACCCATTTTTTGTTGTCAGATGCCAGGGGTCTAATCCAGGGCCACTGAGCATTATCTCAACCATCAAAGTTTTATCAAACTTTTTATAAAACAATTATATTATGGGGGGAATGTTGTGAGGGGTGGGTGTTATATAGTAGTACATTAAAATTGCATTTTCTAGGACTACCGGATTTGCGTGCCTGTATTTTAACGTTGAGCTATTTTCCCTCTCATAATGTATTGTCATGCTCAAGCTTTCAAATTTTAATTTTTTAATTCATTTAGGTATTTCAAGTCATTAATTTTGAGAAGGCTGTCTATGCTTGTGTTCAGGGAACCTTCTTTTGATACTGGACAGTTCCATACTAGGGTCTGTGATGTGCTGCTTATGGATTCATTAGGGCCCATCTCTGATGCTTGGAGGCCTCCAGTGTTGCACTTGGTGGTGTTTGGCGTGTGATGCTGGGATAGAACTTGGGGCGCACATGTAAAGCATGCACGCTAACCCTTTACTCATCTCCCTGGCCCCTTTAATTTGTCAACTGTTCACTTCTTTCCCAGCACTATTGTTACAACCTATTTTTTAGCTACAGTTTCACTAATCCTGGAGTCATAAAAACATTTGTTAATTACTTGCTCTATTAGAACAGTTGTGTTCAGAACCATTTGTAATTCTTTAAAATGCCTTTTCAGGAATCCTTCAATAACGTTAAACAGTGGCTGCAGGAAATAGATCGTTATGCCAGTGAAAATGTCAACAAGTTGTTGGTAGGGAACAAATGTGATCTTACCACAAAGAAAGTTGTAGACTACACAACAGCAAAGGTAAGTCTTCAAGTTGTTTGATTTGCATTGTGTATGGCTGTGACAAATGAGTAACAGCCACGTTAGCCTTAGAAATAGGTGCACCAGAATACTCTGACAGTGACATATCATTTAGGGACTAAACCCTTCCTCATTTTCCACTTTAATGCTATAATTGCACTAACGGAAAAAAGATGGTGTCCTTTGCTAATTGTGCCTTACAATATTTTCTTAGGAATTTGCTGATTCCCTTGGAATTCCATTTTTGGAAACCAGTGCTAAGAATGCAACGAATGTAGAACAGTCTTTCATGACAATGGCAGCTGAGATTAAAAAGCGAATGGGTCCTGGAGCAACAGCGGGCGGTGCGGAGAAGTCCAACGTTAAAATTCAGAGCACTCCAGTCAAGCAGTCAGGTGGAGGTTGCTGCTAAAACTTGCCTCCGTCCTTTTCTCACAGCAATGAATTTGCAATCTGAACCCAAGTGAAAAAAAACAAAATTGCCTGAATTGTACTGTATGTAGCTGCACTACAACAGATTCTTACCGTCTCCACAAAGGTCAGAGATTGTAAATGGTCAATACTGACTTTTTTTTTATTCCCTTGACTCAAGACAGCTAACTTCATTTTCAGAACTGTTTTAAACCTTTGTGTGCTGGTTTATAAAATAATGTGTGTAATCCTTGTTGCTTTCCTGATACCAGACTGTTTCTCGTGGTTGGTTAGAATATATTTTGTTTTGATGTTTATATTGGCATGTTTAGATGTCAGGTTTAGTCTTCTGAAGATGAAGTTCAGCCATTTTGTATCAAACAGCACAACCGGTGTCTGTCACTTTCCATGCATAAAGTTTAGTGAGATGTTATATGTAAGATCTGATTTTGCTAGTTCTTCCTTGTAGAGTTATAAATGGAAAGATTACACTATCTGATTAATAGTTTCTTCATATCTGCATATAATTTGTGGCTGCAGAATATTGTAATTTGTTGCACACTATGTAACAAAACAGCTGAAAGATATGTTTAATAAATATTGTACTTATTGGAAGTAATACCAAATTGTATGGTGATAAGTATTGTTTCAATTCTTATGGTTAAAGGGAATAGAGCCTTGAATTATATCAAAACAGCCTTTCGTGTGTGCAACCAAGGCATATAGACCTATCTTATATCTTAGAGCAGTATCTAATATGCTTTCCAGATAATACACCCAATAAATGACTTAGGGAGGCTTGTATGTTCTGAGATTTAGCCAAGCTTAGTGGTTCAGGGAGATTAAATTGTAAGGAAAACAAGTGTAACAAGTGTAGAATATATGCTATCTAGCCTATTAATACCTTGATCCTTCTCTAAGCTATTTGAAATGGCTTCATTTTGTTAATTCATCTGTGGTAGAGGTGGAAAACAGCACTTTCCTAATTGGCAAATGATCAGACTGCTGTGTTAATAATGCTGTTTTCATCCATACTGAGTCAGATGTCAACTGTGTTATCCTCTGCAATTGTATAACTTAGTTTTGGAGGAGACTTAAAAGCATTGAAATAGAAAGCAAGAAATTTATTGTGATTGCCCTAATTTTAGAAATTATACCCATAAAGATGAACTGAAAACACGAATGCTGGGTAGAAATAAATGAAAGAAATATATTTATTTCAGTGGAATTTTGCACATGTGAAAATTTTGTTAAATAGGACCTTAAGAGATCCTAGGATTTGTTTTGATTATGGGGAACAAAATCCTTTTCTGACACTGGCATTTTAAAGTGACAGAAGTCAAGGATTGTTTCTTAGACTGGGAATGGGGGTTGGGGTTGAGGTGAGGGAGCAGCCGCCAGAACATTCTTTATTTTAGACCTGACATGTGGCTGCTGACAGCAGAGTTAGGTTTCTTTAATTCAATGATAAAAATCTAAACTAAAACAAGCCAGAAATTAATAGGTTCCTTTATTTTCACTAAACAGGCAATTGAAATACATGGTACAAAAATAAGTGGTAAGATTATTGTAAAACAAAACGGACAGAATATTCAAATTACATTTTCCATCTATGAGAATTTCACAATAAAATCATAGTTTACTTTGTATTATAGACGTGCTTGTTGGATCTATTTATCCTCTTATAAGGCAGCTGAAAATTCCTGAAGTTGACAGTGGGTGTTTGGGTAAAAATCTAATGCTTCAAACCAGTATTTTTTTGCCTTATCAATACAATATAATGGGAGAAAGTTCAGAAACAATTTTCGACACAGATCGACTGATAGAAATGTTAGACAGTGTAATGCCATGCACTTTTAAGCTGGGGTTTGTTAGCAAAAAAGTGACATAAATGTAAAGTCTATTGACACACTTAATTTTGGAAGCTCAGTTCTCTCCGTGCCAGCCGAGGCAGTCTAGGACTTAGCACGGGAAACGGCAGCATGCACACCATTAGCTTTTGGGAAGTGCGACAAACTCAGTTTTGAAAAATACATTATTTCCAAACATTTTCAGCCACTGGTAACAATCTAATTTGTTTATTCACATACAAATGCCAGTAATAAACTAAGTGATGGCCATAAATTCACTTGCACAAATGCTTAGGTCTTGTAAACCTAAGCAATGACAAGCTCTAGGAAAATCCTGCAGAATGACGCCGTCACTGGCTGACATTTCCTTTATGCAGCAAACCCTTTCTGTTCCAGTTAACTTCAAAACTGCCCTGTATTTTCTCAGGCTGCAAGCAGCAACTAGATGTCAACACTGCCAAGCCAACACACAGTACTGTCTCTTCCCCGTGGAGCGGAGTTCTGTTAAAGTAGTGTGGAATTTCACTACAGATAAATGGGGGTTTCATAACCATGGCGCGCCATGCTTGCACATGGAAACCATTTCTGCTGTTGGCATCTTCCTAGGCTTGAGAAAACAATTTTAGCTTGATTTCAGGGAGGTCTTAAGTTTGTTCAAGCACCGCATTAGGTAATTCCAGTGTGTTGCTACTCCTTCGTGGCAATAACAGCCAGGTCTAGATAGCACCCTTGGACCGCGTACCTTATTTCAGAGGATTTGAGCAGAAATATCCTAGACATCTCAGTAAACTAGTACTTAAACTTTCTGGTTTCTGGCTAACAAAAAGAGCTATTTCCATGCCTATCAAATATTAGTAAATGGGCTTAACTCCTCAAAGTTACCCTGTGGGAAGGCATGTAGCAATATATGGCCGTAGCAAAGAGGAGGTAAAATACATATGAATTTAAGTAAAGATGCTGTCATATATGTCTGTTTAAAACCAGTTTTGGTAATTTAAGAAATGTTATGGAGGCCCGAGGAAATAAAAGGGTTAAGGCACTTGCCTTGGGTGCTGGCAACCCTTGTTTGACCCCTGGTTCCACATGTTTGTCCCCATGCATCGCTGAGAGCAGTCCTGGAGCACCCATCAGGTGTCAAATATCCAATCTTCCCCCAAAAGAATACTTCATCTTTTAAAAATTTCACTGTATTGATCTAAGATTAATAGGACAGAAATACAAAATTTTGATCATACCCTAAGTATTATGGATAATCACTTTAGTAACAGGCACTTGAAATAGTCCACTTTATATTCTATTATTGAATCTTATGTAGTCCTTCACAGTTAATCTTTTAAGTATTTTCCAGGTCCTTACATTTGAAGAAAATAACTCATAAGGTGCACATGGCATATTAAGATAGTGTGGCTTAGGGCTAGGGGCTACCGGCTCAGTGGTAGTGCTTGTTTAATGTATGAGGCCCTAGGCCTGAGCCTTGGCATTGCAGAAACATATTTGTGGTTCAATTCCTAGCACTAAATTCATAGGAAGATAATTTTGCATTAAAGTTTTGTTTTAAGAGCTATTACAAGTCTGGATATGAGAATAATTGTTCCAAAATTATGCTGAGTTCAAGATGATCGGTTCCATCTTGTTAATAAGATTAAGCACCCGCCTCAAATGAGAATCTGGAGTTTAAGGGTTTTTAAGTGCCTCTGTCCTATAAGAAACTTTCCCTTAAGCCATAGCCCATTATACCCATTATATTACCAAATACAGGAGGCTGGGGAGGGAGTTAGTGAGGGGATGTGTTTTCTTCCCAAGTTCATGACCAGTTAACCTTTTTCAAAAATGTCTCTCTCTCTCTTTTTTTTTTTGTAATTCGGTGCTTAGTATTAACCAATCATTTTGCTTGAAAACATTACAGAATTAGCTCAGCGTTAAAGCACTTGGCTGCTTGCTGATGTGAACTCCTGGGTTTGATTCACAGAACCAAAACAGGTTCAAGAAGTGACTCTTAAGTGTCTGCTTCAAACATTTTTTCCCTGTAAGGTTACTTACAGGTCAACTTTCAAAAAGACAGTGACATCCTTTTCAGAGTATTTTTAGCCTTAATTTCTGTAGTTAATAAGGCTGGGTGATACTATGGATGCTCTTCCCTTCCCTGACCTTGAACTTCCTGTCCAAGGGGCATGTGGAGGGGGAGGCCAGTCTGGAGGGACGCATCATCTTAGTGGGACCCTTAAAGAGGGTGGGTTAGTTCAAAGCTGTTTCTGCTAGTCAGCACTTTACTGCCTGCCTACCTGCCTGCCGAGTTTTTGCCCCCTCACATTTTAAGTTATGCAGGCAGATGGAGCCCCAAGTTTTGAAGATGACAAAAAGTATCCTAACAGTCCCAAATATTTTGTAGAGATTCTATGTGATTGTAACAGTCTGTTACTGGAGATATTATAAGGGTTAAAATCCCTTATAATATCTTGAGTAGCTTATAAACCTAATTAGCTTTATCTTATGAAAAGCCCAACCTTGCTGGCCTTTCACTTTTTCCGTCTTGGGGTCTATGCTGAGAATAACAGTATGAGCCTTTCCCTGCCTGAAAGCAGACCTATCATGTTTGGCAGGCTGTTCTTTTGTATTTTGGGGCAGCACCTGGCAGTGCTCAGGGATCTCTCCTGGGAGGGATTGAGGTGGTAGGGCTCGAACCTGGGCTGGCCTCATGCAAAGCAAGTGCCCTATCTGCTGTACTCTTTCAAGCTTTGTTACGATATGTATATATCTAGGTCAGGGAACATAAAATTAATAGTAATTAAAACATTCTCAGGACCAAAAATTTACATGCCAAATCATGCAAAATGGAACATTCTACTTTAGGATGGGGGTTGGGGGGAGCACAGTGGCCAGAATACACATGGATATCTTTGGCACTGTCTTTGACCAGTTGTGAGGGTCACGGCCAGCAGTACTCAGGGGCTTACTCCTGGCTCTGTGCTCAGAGATCAGTCTTAATGGGCTTGGGGAGCACATGGGGTGCCTTTTTGGAACTGAACCTGGGCTGACTGCCTGTAACGCATGTCCCCTTTAAGTATCTCCGCAGGTAGTTTGAGGGTATCTGCTCTCTGGGCAGGGCTGAGCATGTAGGCCTGGAATCTCAGGCCGCTGGGCCAGGCAAGGTTCAGTGCTTCTCCGGTGCCTAAGGGTTACTCAGACCACACCACGGGTGCTCATGGGCCCATGTAGTGTTAGGAACTGAACTTGGCATTGTCCATAGCAAGGCAAGCATCTTAACCCCTTTACTATTTCTCTAGTCCTTCTTTGCTCTTTTTAGCTGAATAAAGGGTTAGAATAAAAATAGTCTACCTAGCATTTACCAGACCTGCAAAGCCAGATAGTATCTATAGAGAAGCACCAAAAAGGAAAACCTTAGTTTAGAAGAATTCGTTTTTTTTTTTTTTTTTTTTTTTTTTTTTGCTTTTTTTGGGTCATACCCGTGATGCTCAGGAGTTACTCCTGGCTCTTTGCTCAGGAATTTCCAGGCGGTGCTCGGGGAACCATATGGGATGCCGGGATCGAACCCGGCGGCAAGGCAAACGCCCTACCCGCTGGGCTATCGCCCGGCCCAGAAGAATTCGTTTTAAATAAAATTGAAATATAAACTAGTAACTTAACCTTACTTGAGGGAAGAGAAAGGCATTTTAAAGCTAGTACATCAGAGCTGTTTCCCCTCTTGGTACTTCAGTGTTAACATGCTCTCGCTGAAAGAACTTCTGAAAGCTTCCTATCAGCCAGGTTTTGACTGGTTGATTATATCTCCGTCTGAGAGGATGCCTGGAAGAGACGCATGGATTAGCAGGCAGAATGCAGCAGAGGAAAAACACACCTGCATTCATTTAAAAACTAAACCAATGCTTGATGCAAATACGGGACACCCTGTACTTGACATATGTGGGCTTTATCCATTAACTTGTTTACAGTGAATGTCCTGCTGCCCTCCCCCTGCCCCGTAACGCCTAGAAAATCTCTTTAAGCGCCCACATTTCACATGTAGGAGAGCAGGTTTAGGGGAGAACAGAGTCCCTTGTGGAATTACAGATAAATGGCAGGGAATGCCAGAGCAGAACTAGGCCCCTCTCTGCTCTGCTCTCAGCGTCCCTTCTAAATCACATGCACTTTCCTCAGAAATAAAGTCTTGTTAAGTGTGCAAGTATGGTAGCCCAAGGCAAGGCAAGCATCTTCGTCCCTGGACTATTTCTCTGGTCCTCCTCTTAGGAGTGGAGCGATAAGAGGAATTGTGGGAGAAGGGTGGAGTGCGGGGGAGTGATCAGCAGTGGGGCTCTGCGTTTGTTGGTGCCATCAACAATTGCTTGGTGGTTGGGAGTGAGAGCACAGCCTATCTGCCTTGCATGCGACCACCCAGGTTTCACCTCCTGCACCCTTATTGCCCCCTCAGCCTGCTAGATGTGATCCCTGAGTGCAGAGTAGGAGTAAGCCTTGTCTAGCTCTTGATGTGGGCCCCCCCACCCCCAAAAAATATGCTTGGCGGGCTGGAGTAATAGGACAGAAGATCCTTTGCATGCAACCGACGCTGATTCAATGCCTGGAACTACATACCATCCCCTAAGGGCACAGCCAAAAAGTAAGCCCTGAGAGCCACCAGCTGTGACCCCAAAACAAAAGATAAAAATTGCCTGGTGCTGGACAGATGAGTTGGGGCAGGCAGAGCAGGGGCAGCCCAGGATGGCCTTGGAAGTGTGCATGAGCAGAAACTAAGATTCATTAATATATTTTAGTGCTCCTGACCTTGGGTATGGAGTTGGTCAAGAGACTGTCAGACACGGGAGTATTGAGACCAAGTGAGTCCTGTTGTGAGTCTTCAATTATCACAGGAAGACCCTGAACCTTTATGTAGCAACTCCTCTACAACAGCGCTTCTCCCAGCATTTCATCTAAGACGTGTCGAGTTGCCAGAGCAGGAGCTTTGTATCTTATTCCGGCAGAGAGCTAGCTCCAAGAATAGATTTTCTTATGTTGCTCTACTCACCAGACTGAACTGCACGTCCGTGTCTGTGTGTGTCCTCGGCCTGCTGTCAGGGACGAGAGTGCAGCCAGCCAGCACATCCAGAGAGGCAAGGAGGGAGTCATAGAGGTGGTCTGCGTGGCTCTCCAGCTCATTGGGCTGCTGTGAGATTCTCTCGAGGACATCCTTTAACACTGACAAGTGAGATTCAAAGCAGTTAGGCTATAAAAACATGCAAACTTACTTTAAATATGTAGGGCTCTACAGTATCTTACACATACATGGCAGCTTTCAGAATGTCCACCTTGTTTTTTTGTTCTTTGGGGGAATGCAGGGGTCAAGCTCAGGGCCTTGTACATATAAGGCATGTTCTGTACCACTAAGCCACGTTCTTTAACTCTGTCCACTCTAAGTGTGACGCCTTAGGGGCTGTTCTTGCACACGGGAGGGAGGGTCCATGTTAACTCTGACCGGAGCTGAGGGAAGGCTGTCCTGACTTGACTCTGGGATTATGTGATTCACAGAGGGGCCTTCAGGCATGGCCGGTTCTCTGGTGACAGCTCTGAGCTATTTTATTCTGGAGACACAGGTCCAGCAAGAAAGACTCAGCGGTTATTCCTGGCTCTGCACTCATGAATCACTCCTGGTGGGCTCGGAGGACCAGATGGGATACTGGGGTGACTGTCACCTGGCATCCACTGCCAGCTGCTTGTGAGTCTTTTTGTGGGTGCTGAGTGTACAGGAAAGAAACGATCAAAACAAGACTGTAAGGGCAAGATCTACTCCCACAGGCCAAATGCTGGTTTGAGGAAGGGATGGGCTAGGCTGGGAGAACACACACAGTGGGCTTGTTTTTTTTACCCCCTTTACTTTTTATTTCCTTTGTTAAACATAGGCTGCTTTAGCTTCCTGTGCCTTTATCAGCTATGTTAACACTCCCTAGTTTCCTGCCACAGTTGTAACATCTGCCAGCAGCGGAAGGGAAAGAGGAAGCTGCATATCGGCAGAGGACTCCAGGGGATGGGAGGGAGAAGAAGAACGTGACCCCTAGGAAGCAGAGCAGAGCAGTGCGCAGTGCCACAGGGACGAGGCCCTCTGGACAAGCCCTAGAGCTATTGTGAGTTTAACAGTTGTTGACTTGCTGGCTTTACCCTTCCACCTTTAGACCTTTACTCTGCCCTCCCGGGTGTGGTCATGGAATTCAGCAGACTGTTTTTGAACTACTTTTCAGCATGTTTGGAGTTGTGTAAAAGGAAAGCTGGAATAACACTGAAATAATCATCTTTCCTTGGGAGACTGGTTTTAACTGAGTACATCCACTAGGGGCCTGGTTCGGCCACTAGTTTCCAGTCATTTGATCTAGTACAGTTAATCCTCACACTCTGGCTGGAGCTGCACAGTTCAACCAAGCCAGCTACAAGCGTCATGTTCCCCGTATCTGTGATTGTTGTGTTTTCCTGACCGGCGGCCCTCCTGCAAGGCGGCCTTGAGCTTTGTTAGCGTGCCACCCCCAGCCTGACTCTCATCCGTCTTTTTCTTTTTTTCCTTTGGCATTTTGGGTTACACCCGGCGATGCTCAGGGGTTACTCCTGGTTCTGCACTCAGGAATTACTCCTGGCGGTTCAGGGAACCAAGTGAGATGCCCGGGATCGAACCCGGTCAGCCGTGGTGCAAGGCGAATGCCCTCCCCTGGACTACTGCTCCAGCCCCCTCCTCAGATTCTTAAATAAATTCTTCCCAGAGTAGTTGTTCAGCCTGTGCTGGAGAATTCTAAGGGCTGCCTTGGGACACCCCCAAAAGGATGGACAACTGGGCTAAAGCCAGCAGACCCTAGGCCAGAAAGGACAATGGTAAGGTGTGTGCCTGCTTTACTTCTGACCCAGATAAACTCCCTGGTACCACAAGGTCCCCTGAGCACTACCGGAATGGCATGGGTTACCCCGGCACCCCTGGAGGACAGGCAGCAATGTATCCTTGGGTTCTTCTGTTGAATTGATGGCCCAGTTGGTCAAGAATTGCTGACGCGGCCTGTGTCCTCTTGAGTACAAGAGTGTCACTGCTGAGGTCTGATACCTAACTTCTACCTGGCTTCCCTCAGACTCAGTGTCTGCTGCCTCAGGGGCTGAGCCAGAAGGGATGGTAGAAGGGACTGGCAGTGGTCATGGGCATCTAAGTCAATGGGGGGCTGTGGAGAGAGACCTGACATTACTAGCACCTGACCAGTGGCAGTGTGGCTTCCTGGACAGTCCCTAGACTAGATTCAAACCTCAAGCCTCTCACCTGGGGTATTATCCAACAGGCACTGAAGAAGAATTTCTCCTTTCTGTAAGACACTCTCCGTCAGGGGGCTGGTGCTCATCTATATCCTTCTTAAATTGCTTGAAGCAGATCAGAAAAAGACACTTCATTAAAATTTTGATTTGGGAAACAGTTGCAAGTGAACCCAAGCAGAGTAGGTTGATTCTCCTGAGAAGGTAAAGCCACCCAGCCTTATTTATTTTTGCTTGTTGGGGCCACACTCGGTGCTTCTCAGGGTCCACTACTTGTTCTGCACTCAGGAATGTCTCCTGGCAGTACATGGGGACCATATGGGATCTTGGGGATTGAACCCAAGTCGGCTGCGTGCAGAGCAAGCATGCTACCTGCTGTACTTTCGCCTCCAGCCCCGTAACACAAGAAAGTCTCCAGCAGTAGCCTGAGATCAAGGTAGATATAGTGTCGGTTCTTTTTCTGTAGTCTCTCACAGCCCTCCTCACTCCCATGCACCAAGCCAAGCATGGCCTGTGAAGAGCTTTTAATCAAGGTCACAGTTCATAGTGGTCTCTTTAAACTCACAGGGCTCTGGGAGTCTTAAAGCAGACTTTTTTTTTCCCTAATGAACCTGGCAAGAACGATAAGAGACCTGCTATTACTGTCCACGGCCCCTGCCCACATCCTCCATTTAGCCTGAGCCTGCCTTCACTTAGGCAAGCTTCAGGGAAACCGTCGAGTCTGGTACATGCTGCAGGTAGCTAGCCTTGTAGCTGATTTGACTTTGTTTCGAATGTTTCTTAATTCTGTGCAGTTCATATATATGCTGTTGTAAATTGAGCTAACACAAGTTCAAGTATTTAAGACAGACACAAATTAAGTCAACACTTCTTTATAAGGCATTTAAGCAGGTAGCATATCTAAGCACCATTCTGTATGGGTAAGAGGTTGACACCTCTATCCTGTACTGAAGCTGTGTGGGTGACACAAGAGACACTTTACTGAGCTGCAGGGGTGATGCCAGCTTAGCTCTTCACTCTGACCACAGAGTACGATAGCTAGTATGGGAGTGGAGGAACACAATTTCCCTCATGGGGGATAATAAATAACGCTTACACTCTACTCACACTCCATTCACACTGGTGGCACACCGGAACAAAAGGCAGTAGAGAGGTATGCAAAAGGGGGCAATTTCCTCTCCATAGCTCTCTGCAGGCATGTGGGGAACTGCTCCGGACAGGACACGGCGCTCCCACAGGGCGAGGGAAGAGCGCCCTCTGGAGGTCTGGCTTTAAATTCTAGTTGCTTCCAAATTGGAAAACAAAGTCCTTGCCTTCCTTCCTGGCAGTGAGTTGTGTGGGAGCCCTGTGTCCTGGCTCAACCCAGGCATGGGTAAAGCATGCCCTCTTCCCCTGAAGATTTGCTCCAGGTTTCTGTGAAGTGGCGGACATTCAAAATGTTGTTACAGAAAAAACTTCAGAGTAAAATGAAGCTCAAATCACAGACTCTATCTCTGCTCCATCATGTATTTAGAAAGATGGGGCGGGTGACACTACAGTGGGGAGGACATTTGCCTTGCACACACCAACCCAGGTTCAGTCCTCGGCATCCCATGTGGTCCTCGGAGTACCACCAGGAGTAACCGCTGAGCACTGCCAGGACCAAAAAGCCCCCACCCCCCAAAAAAAAAAAAGTTTAGAAAGGTTTGACCAACCAGATGTGCCAGAAGCCAGATAATACTGAGGGTAACTGATAAAAACCTACCATCCATTCTGAGGCAGACACCTCCCACTCTCGGTACACCTACATGCCTTGCGCACGTCTAGAGTCACTGATTTTCAGCTCAAATCCTTATGGACAGACAGTGCTGCCTGACAGAACTTCC
This sequence comes from Cryptotis parvus, assembly GCA_021461705.1. NCBI lineage: Eukaryota > Metazoa > Chordata > Mammalia > Eulipotyphla > Soricidae > Cryptotis > Cryptotis parvus. The sequence continues at coordinate 18,193 of JAJIBD010006973.1, read as the reverse complement.
CGGGAGCTGGGCAAGTCCCACATGTGCACTGCTACATGTGGGAGATATTGGGGACCGTACACTCAGAATGTGTGGGAAAATCTGGACCTTTGACTTTACTAAGTTGCACATGTGACCAGTCTACGGACTGTACTTATCAATCCCTGAGACCTGGGGAAATGTTTACTCTGCAAATCACTAGGTTTTTTTTCCTTAATGGGTAATAAATCTACTCAGGTCTCTGGCCTGGGAGCTACAGCATGTAGAGCCAAAAAGGACCTCTGATTAGATTCCAGTTGAACGGCTCAGCCACCACACACATCCATTACTTGAGAGTTTACTCTATAATTAAGCCATTTAGCCACCACCTCCAGGAGCGAAAAGCCAGGCCCGCGTATTACCCGGTAAAGCTGCAGAGAAGACTTGAGGCCTGTAAGATTGGACTTGGGTGGTGCCAAGTGGGTGGTAAGGTCTGCTACGTTATACAGCCAGAGGATCAGCTCTTCCAGCTGACAGCAAAATGTCTGTGGACAGAAACACATGATGTTAACTGATGAGCTGTTTACATTCTCTCAGGCTAAAAATATCCGGGGACTCTGGGAGCCGATTGCACCTTGCTAGATCTCTCCTCTCTGCCCGTGCCCACCCCAGCATTCCAGACTCTGCCGCGTCAGTAGGAAGAGCTCCCTCTCTGGATCCATTTCCCCCACCTCGATCTAGCACCCAAACCTAATGAGCTGCGAGCAGCCAGTCCTGGAAGTGGGAGTGGAGCCGCCAGTGCAAGGAACAGCCCAGAAGAAACCGCTCGCCTCAGAAACCAACTGCCAGTCCTAATGGTTCTTGGGGCAACCATGCACAGGGCTCTAGTCACGACGCTGCACCCACAGATAAAGCCTGCTTGTCCTTGTTTTGTTCCCCTACTGCTTCGAGCTGGGTTTCAGACTCCCACCAGCTACCGGGTGCCGCACACTTGACCTGAGTCTCCCAGGACCACAAGGGTCCTGTTTTGTAAGACAGCAATGTGCAGGACACGGGCAGCCCTGCCTGTTCCTCCTGAGTGCCAGGGAACAGCTGGGGCACCCTGCCGGGCCTCGAGCGAGGATGGCACCTCCCGAAACTCCTGTGTCAGGTACCACAAAGCCCTCACACACGTCAAGGTCCCACAGAACAGCTCAGAGGCAAAGCTCGCCCGTTCTGCCAATGTGCAAATGAAATGCATGAAGGCTGCACCATGCCATGGCCCGTCACCAGTGTTCTAGCTGCTGCAGAAGGGCTGTGGCCCTTGGGATGGCCTGGACTCTGCAGTCACACCACTCTGCCCAAGACCCCTGTGACCCCTGGAGTGACACCTTCCTCAAGGTGGAAGGAAGAAGGGGAGCCTTGGGGAGCAGACCCGGGAGGGGTCAGGAGCTCAGGGTCAGCTCTGACTCTCCCTAGCTGGACAGGCCACTGAGGCACTGCAGCCTGTCTGTCCCTTCCGCTGTGCAATGGTGAGTCCTGATCGGGGAGAGGGTGAGGACTGAGGAAGAGCAGGTGCAGCCCGGCAGGATCAGGCCACTGAGCCTGACGACAGGGTCGCATTTACCTTCACGCACTGCAGCAACGATTCTCTTCCTCCCCTGCTCCCTCCCTGGCGAGGCTGCCTTGCCGCTATGGGTCCGGGGATGCCCGCTGCTCCGACGTGGCGCTGGCAAGGAGGCGGCTGCCCTCAGCAGTCCTGCGGAGACCCCCGGGCCTGGCTGCTCGCACACACGGAGCCCCTGCAGAGTCCTGGGCCTGGACAAAGGGGCGTAGGAAACGGGGGCTCTGTCCCACTGGGGCGTTGGCCCTCCGACGGCTGCCCCCGAGCGCGGATGGTGTCGGCTGGAGCCTGACAGGAGGGAAGCAGGCCCCTCACTGTCCGAGGCCTCCGAGCTCTGGGCGCCGGCAGCTGCCACAGGTAGGCTCCCCGGGCAGGGCTAGGAACCCAGGTACGTGACCAGGCTGGAGACCTGTGGAGCCGAGCGGGGGGAGAGCGAGGTACTGCGTCGTCACTGTCCACTTCCGCGTCAGCTCGCCACCCAGGGCGCTCTGCACTCTGCTGGACCCCTCTCGCTTCCTGGCCGCGGCCTGTTCCAGGGCCTCGCGTGGGCGCCCATCTCGAGGCGCCGGTCTCTGGGCAGCCGGGCCGCTGGGCGCCTCAGGCCTGGCTCCTGGCTCTCCCAGGGCTCATCCCGACTGCTGGTGGCAATGGGCGTTGAGGCAAACTGGCCCCCTGATGTGAGCCCCAGGCCCCCTGCTTTGGGGGTGCTCTGGAGGGCCGCCGCTGGTGGGGGCTCAGCGGGCCCTGAGAATGAAAGGGCAGTTGCCTCTGCGGGGGCCGCTGTGGGGAGTGTTGGTGGGGGATTTCAAAGTGCTTGCTGGAGAGACAGAGAAACTGTCCAGGTCTACCCCGGAGTCCTGCAGGGCTGGCTCAGCCGGCACGTTGGAGGCGCAGTGCTTTGGTTGCTGAGTGCTGGGCCTCAGCGGTAGGTATAGTCCAGCAGCTCTTCGTACTCCCTGTTGGGGTTCCAGAGCGGGAGCGGCGGTCCGGGGAGGGGGCAGCGAGTCCGGCAGCACGCAGGCCCAGTACTCGGCCTGGAAGGAAAGGTGTCTCCTGCCCAGTGCAGGTTCCTCGGCGCCGGAGGACAGGGGCTGTGGCGACCACTGCAGCGGAGAGCCGGGCCCACGGCAGATGGGGCGGCCCGGGGACCACCAGCTCCCAGGAGGAGGCGATGTGGGTAAGGGACTTGCTGCCCTGAGTCTGTGCCTGTGTGGGGTGGGCCCGGGGGCTGCCGGCACAGGGAGGGCCAGCAGCCCCAAGGCTCCCCGCCGCCCTCCGCCTCGGCGGGACCAGGTGTTCCTCTGTGTCAGCGCTGCGTCCTGAGCAAAGAGAGGTCGCTTCTGCTACGGGGAGATCGGAGGTCGCACCTCGGCGCAGAGGGCCTGGCCTCCTCCAGCTGCAACAGGGAGGGAGAAGCAGGTGAGAACATGACCCAGACCCGGCCCTGCCTCAGGTGACAGACGGGGGAGGGGATGTCTGAGGAAGGTTCTGGAAAGGGGCAGCAAAGTCCAGCGAGACAGAGTGCTGCTTTGCCTGGCGCAGGCCGCCCTGGGAAGCAGGCTGTGATACCCAAACCCTTCAGCCTCCTGAGCGCTCCTCTACAGACGCTCTCAGAGCTATGGGTTCTGCAGCGGGATGGCCACCTGCCGAGACTTGTGGGCTGGGGAGTCACTTCCTCCTGGCAGTGTGAAGCCACTGGGCATCTTGATGTGGGTGGGAAGCAGAGACACCCCCCACACCCTGCTGCTCTTTCACACATGCATCTTGGGGAGGGCTGGGCCAAGGAAGAAACGGCCCTTTCTGGGACCTTCCTGGCCCCTGGCTCCGGCTATCCGGCTTCTCTCACATCCTGGGCCACCCGCAGGTGCTGCCAGCCTGCTCCTCTGGAACCCTTAGAAACAGGTTGGGCTCCCCGCCACCAAGGTGCCCAGAAAATTGCAGGCATGCCAGCGTGAGGCCTTGGCAGGAAGGGTGTAAGTGGTCGACAGCCACCAGGAGGGACAGTCATTCTGTCACCTCCCCAGCCGACCGGACTCACATGGGTTGACGTCATGCTAGGTCAGGAGGTCCCAAGAGCTGTGACCCCATGACATCCTGGGGACCTGACCGCCCTCACCACCGACCCTGTGGGCTCTCGCCATAGCTCCCCGGTACCGGCTGGTGCTGCAGGTGGACCTGAAGCACAGGAGTCACCCCAGGCCTCCAGACTGTGAAACTACCCCCTGGCGGGGGCGTGAGGACACGGGGGAGACCAGCGTCACATCCCCCCGCCCCAGCCCGCCCGATCCTACCTGTGCTCGTGCAGGCAGCAGCGGCTCTCCAGGAGGCACCAGGCACCCGGGGCGGGCTCGCGGCCAGGGCTGTCGGGCTGCAGCTGGGAGGCTGCCCCACCGCTGCAGGCAGACAGCGGGCACCCCTCGGCCCCCACACGGGGAGGCAGGCCCCCCTCAGCTTCCAGGCGGGGGCTGCTCCTTGCTCAGGGGGCCTGGGGAGTCCTGCTGCTCGTATCTCCACCTGCTGGAGGCCCTCGGCTTCAGGGGCGGCCCCCTGCTCTTCGCCCAGGGCCATGGTGCTGGTGCCAGGCTTCAGCTCCCTGCAAACGGGAAAGGGAGAGAGAGGTCCTGAGCACGCGTTCGGGAACCCTTGCTCTGTCACCAGAGAGCACCTTGTAATCCCTCTTCTGTCCAAAGGAAAAGAGGGACAAATTGGTTGCTTCCTCTGAGAGCTGAGAGGTCCACTGTGACTCTAGAACCTTCCAAAGGGGCCGCAGAAGCTTCTCATTGGTCCTGTTTTACGTGAGTGGGTGGTGCAGGCACCCAAGTGGGTCAAAGCTGCTCTAAAGCCGAGTCAAGCCTTGGTCCTGCCCCTGTCCCTGGGGCCACAGGGCATGGGGTGGTGATAACATAATCTGTCCTAGAGGTCACCTTACCCAGAAGTTCAGCGGGGACTTTTTATTTGTTGGGTTTTGGAGTCACATCCACCGATGCTCAGGGGTTAATCCTGGCTCTATACTCAGGAATCACTCCTGGAGGTACTGAGGGGACCATATGGGATGCCGGGATCAAACCGGGTCAGCTGTGTGCACTCAGCCTATCCGCTATACTACTGCTCCGGCCCCTACTTTATATATGGTAACCAGTGTCCACGACAGCATTCAATTGATCACTTCACTTGATCACTTGAATCCCGTTATTCATCGATTTGCTCGAGCGGGCGCCAGTAACATTTCCATTGGACCCTATCACGTGCCAATGTAGCCCAATGGCATCTGGTTGATTCAGGAATATGAAGAGCCTCAAACCGTTCCTTCAGGGTCTTAACAAGGAAGTCTGACCATCTTGTAGGTGGGCGGCCACGTGATCTTTTGACATCCCGTGGGATCCAGTCGGTAATGGCTCTAGTCCAGCGGTTGTCTCCAAATCGCATTACATGTCCAGCCCATCTGACTTTTCGATGCCTTGGCAAACGAGATAGCGTCCCTGATTCTGGAATAGCGACGGAGGTCAGAACTCCAGATTCCTTCTCTCACTTGAGTGAGGCGTGATATTCCAAGCATAGCTTTTTCGATGCCTCTCTGGGAGACCCGAATAGCATTCTCATCCTGCTTTCGTAGGGCCCAGGTCTCTGAGGCGTATGTTAATGCAGGGAGAACGGTGGAGTCAAAGAGATGTGCCCGGAGCCGGAGGTTCTTTGTCCTTTTAGCTATTTCTTCGATGCCTTTGAAGGCATTCCATGCCGCTCTCTTCCTCCTGCGCAGCTCAGGTTTTAGGTCGTTCATCATGTTGACTTCTCGACCTAGGTACACATAACTGCTGCATTCAGAGATGTTTGTTCCATTCAGAGTGAATGGGGCCTCTGGAACTAGTTCATTCTTCATGAACATAGTTTTCTTTAGATTCAGCTGTAGACCTATCTTTCCACATTCTCGGTCAAAGTCAGCCAGCATTTGTGTCGCTTGACTAATGTTTGGTGTTATTAGAACAATGTCATCAGCGAGCGGAGGTGGTGTAGTTGCCGACCATCTATCTTCACTCCCATTCCTTCCCATTCTAATTGTTGCATGATGTTCTCGAGGGTGGTGCTGAAGAGTTTTGGTGAAATGGTATCACCCTGTCGAACCCCTCTTTTCACATTAATGATCACTTCTTTGTAGAATGGTGAGATCCTGGTGGTGAATCCGTAATACAGCTCATGAAGGATCTTGATGTATTGGGTTTGAACACCCTGTTTGGCTAGGGCTTCGATGACTGCTTCAGTCTCCACAGAATCAAAGGCTTTCTGTAAATCAATGAACGTGAGACAGAGCGGCATCTTGTACTCCCTACAAACCTCGGATGAGCTTGGTTACTGTGTGGATATGGTCGATTGTGCTGAATCCTTTCCGGAAGCCTGCTTGCTCGCATGGTTATCCTTCATCTAGTGTTCTGCTAATCCTGTTCAGGGATGACTCGTGTAAACAGCTTGTAGATGACGGACAACAGGCAGATGGGGCGATAGTTGCCGATGTCGTGAATGTCTCCCCTTCTTGAACAGTAGAACTGTCCTGCTGGTTTTTCATTGGGAGGGCACCTTGCATTCGAACAGGTAGCGTGTGAAGAGCTGAGCTAGTGTACTGATGAGTACTGATGGCAGATTCTTCAGGTGTTCGGGTCTGACTTTGTCTGGGCCTGGTGCTGTTCCCTTCTTTACCGACAAGATGGCATGTCGGATTTCAGAAGGGAGAACGTTGGGAATGACATATCCATCCTGTGGAATTTGGTATGTCGACAGCATTATGTGGTGAGAATGTGCTCTGGCTGATTCCACTGGTCCAGCATCAGTGGATCTCTGAGGTACTGCTGACCCGACCTCAGCGGACACGCAGCAGTGACCTAGGGCCCACACAGCACAAATACGCGCAGAACCGTGGAGGCCTTACAGAGCACCTCTGCGCCAAGCCGCCCTGCAGCCCTCTATGGGACCCACCCACTCCCGCATGACAGTTTCTGTGGGAAGCGGGTCCTCTCCTCACTGATGGTGATGCTGAGGCACAGACATTCTAGTGCAGCCCGTCCAGGTCAACAAGAGACCAGCTGCTCCATTCCGGAAGCACCCAGACCGACCAGAACTCGAAACGGCTCTCCGTGAAAGACCGTCTCCCAGGCCAGCAGCTTTACCCCGTAGTGCACTATGGGGCTAAGTGTGGGACATTTTGCAGGGTCCTGGGAGGCTGACAGGGAGGGCAAGGGCACGAGGTCTCCTGCCTACTGTGAAGCACCGAGAGGTCACACTGAAGGAATTGTGGCGAAGCCCCAACAATCAATGGGGGGCTGGTGTGTGTGTGTGTGTGTGTGTGTGTGTGTGTGTGTGTGTGTGTGTGGGCCATCTCCCTCTGAGAGAGAAGGGTGTGTTCAGAACTGCTGCCCTGGGCCAAACCAAGAGCCGAGCAGGATCCAGGGGGAGCATCTGTGATGTTGTTTCAAACACTCCACTGGTTTCCAGGCTGTGCTGAGGCAGGATGACCCGCTGGATATAATTAGGAGTGACGAGGGCCTGGCTCACTCTCACCTACAGTAAAAAATACGCTCCCGTATCATGGATGTGGAAATGCTGACTGCTCAGCCTGGACGCCTGACCCGCCCGGCTACCTGCTGCGGAACCCCTGGGTCCTGCCACTGCTGCCGGCCCAGAGAGAGGAGGCCCAGGAGTGGGGAGATTCCCCCTGAGTAGGCCCCTCAAGTGCAGGGAAAAGAATGCCTCAGATGGCAAAGGAAAACAAACAAACAAAACGCTTTCCCAGGTTCCTGCAACCAGAGCTCCTGGGACAATCTGATGTCTGTGGGCTTCGCCAGGCAGTTCACTACCTGAGCGGCGTCTGGGCTAAGCCAGGCAGTTCACTACCTGGCGCGTCTGGGTTTGGCCCAGGCAGTTCACTACCTGAGCGTCTGTAGGGCTTAGCCCAGGCAGTTCACTACCTGAGCGCATCTGTGGGCTTAGCCCAGGCAGTTCACTACCTGAGCGCACAGCCCTGCCACAAAGGCCAGGGGCTCACCCGGCAGAGCCAGGCCTGCCAGTTCCGGGGGGCCCCATACCCTTTCTGTACCAAGCCCCCACATCGGGGCTGTGTGCATAGACACAGAGTGGACTGGAGACACAGAACCTTTGGTGTGGCAGCTCCAAAGCCGAGTCAAGACTTGGTCTTGACAGGACAGAGTTGTTCACAGAGAAGGGTGGGCAGAGTGGGTGTCCCACATCCTTCGGCGCTGTGCGGCTGGAGGGAGGCTGGGAGAGCCTAATTTTTTTTTAAATTTTTTAAATATTTTATTATACGACCGTGAGATATACAACCACAAAGATGCTCATATTCGGGTTTCGGTTATACAGTGTTCCAGCACCCATTTCCCACCACCCTAACCCCAACCCCTCCCCCTCTCCTAGCCTGCCTCTATGGCAGGTTCTCTCTCTCTCTCTCTCTCTCTCTCTCTCTCTCTCTCTCTCTCTCTCTCCCACTCCTCCCATCATACACTGTGCACTGCAATATATACGTTTAAAGGTTATCCAGTGTATCTTTTTGCCTATATTCAATGCTCAGTTCTAGGCTGGTTTTATAAGCACACTTGGGGGAACCTAATTCAGAGAACAGAGCTTAGAGGCAACCCAGGCATGGGAGGCGGCACCTAATAGGCGTAGGATACATAATGGGGAGACCAACAATGGGGGCATTACCAGATGCCTGGGTCTGCCTCAGAGCTGAGTGGCCGCCAGAAACGCCGTGGGCAGAGGCCACAGACCCATGGCCCATGGGCAAGAGCAAGTGCCAGGCCCTGGCGTGCCCAGGGGCAGGTCACCTTCAGCGCCATGGCACTCTTCCTCTGCCAAGTGGAGCAGGCTCCAAGCAATGGATGTGACCACATGGCCCAAGGCTTGGTGGGCTCTGCTGTCCGTGGGCAGTCCCGAGTCCTCCCCCTAGAGTCCCCACAGGTCTGGGCCCCTCTGGAGCAGTTTCCACACAGACGTGGCCTTCCACCTCCTTTCCAGGAAATGCTCTTTGCTGAAGGAGCAAACAGTACCCCCATCCCACTCCTGTTTCCTGGATGGTTCTGGCGCCCCACGGTGGCCTTAGCCACTTGTGGTGGGAGCCCCCTCATCTTGCTGGCCAGCTGGTTGTGAGATCTTCAGGTGGCCTGAAGAGACACGAGCGCCACATCCTCCAGGAGCTTGGCCGAGCTCCCGGTCACCCCTTTCACCGCAAGCTCAGGTTTCCTCCCAGGTCAACAGACTGTTCCTGTGAGGTTATGAGGATGCTGAGGGCTGATTGTTGCTCAACTGGGCCCTTTGTTCCACCACCCAGCAAGGCAGAAAAGCTGCTTTCCGGGAACAACAAAGGCTCCCCCTGCCCTCTGAGACCTCCCTGTCCAGACCAGTCTGGGAGGCCGAAGACAGAGGGAAGCTTATTGCCTCAAGAGATGCTATTAAGCTGCTGCTCAGAGCCTCCGCCCAGCACCCAGGGGACAACAACTCTACTCTCACTACCAGAAACAGCGATTTCACCCAGCAACCCGTTTGTTAGTACTGTACAGAGACGGGCAAACCCCATCAAATGTTCCTCTTTGCTTTGGCTCTCAGACCCGAAGCCGCAATCCCACACAAGAGACATGAAGCGAACGGGAGGCATTCACCTTTGTGCTCGGGGATGATTCTCTTACGTTTCCTTGCTTTGGGGACTAACTTTTCCCCGGACTTTTCCTGACTCCATTTTCACTAAATATCATGTCATAATGAGAGTAAATAGAGGAACTGTTAAAAACAAGAACATGTGGAACGGTGAGACAGCCAGTATAGGGCTCAAAGCACGTGCATCACATCCAGCTGACCCAGGCTGGAATCCTTGGAACCACATAAGGTCCCCGGGCACCACGTAGGGTCATTCCTAAGTAGAGCCAGCAACAGGTTCTAAGCACTGCTGGATGTGGCCTTCACCCCCTGCTTCCCAAATAAACAGAGGAAAGGTTCCTAAATTCAGAAGGAGAAGACAAAAAAAAAGAACCCCCTGGGACCAGTAAGATAGTATAGGGTTAAGGCATTTACTCGTTGCAAACAGCTGACTGTGGTTTGATCCCAGCACTACCTGCTCCCTGAACACTCTAGCCGTGACCCCCAAGCATAGAGCTGGGAGCAGGTTCCAAGCACTACCAGGTGTGGCACAAACTGCATATACACACACACACAGCAGGGGTGTGTGAGCTCCAGAGCACTGCAGCGTGGTACACTCAAATGTGGGGCTCAAATGAGGCGAGGTACCCCTGGTGAGCACCGCAAGTAAAGGTGTGCGAGCTCTGAATCCCGGGAGCACGAGTGAGCACCACAGGGACCCCGCCAGCATTACAACCACAGCGTGCACAGTCACCACAAAACACTCAGCCCATTAACGCACACGTGTGCAGGCACCGCAGCTAGGGATGGGAGCGCCAGCACTGAGGCCGAGTGTGCAAGCCCAGGGAGCGTGTATGTGTGTGTGGGGTGTGTGTATGTGTGTGGGTGTGTGACCCTCCCAGCTCACTGCCACAGCAGCAGCAGAGCAAGAAGAGGAACCAGAAGAAAACAAAACAGGGTGCTCAGGGGTCATCCCTAGAGTGTGCAGGGGATCAAACCACATTTTCTAAAAAGGCAACTGCAGATTCTCGTCAGTACCTTCCAGTCAAAGCATCGCCTCAGAACTTACAGGGGATTCAGGTCCTCAGGACTCAGGGTCTTAGAATCAAAAGTCAGGGGTGCCAGGTGAGTACGCAGGATTGTTTCAGCACTCTGAAAAGCAATTCTACGGCTTTCTAACCATTTGATCCCGCATGCCAGGCACACAAGAAAGAAATGGCCCGGTTCCTCAGACCACTGCAACAGAACAAAGACCTCACACCTTCCAGTAGGTTTTCAGAGCAAATACAGAAAGGCACAGTTGGAAAGGACTTCCCGAATGAAGAGCTCGCATCTGAGGGCATTCGAGACCCATCGTGGCCATACTTTTCAGTAGAGCCAAAGCCCAGAAATCTGTAATTTTTACAGTGAGGATGGGAAAGATTTAATCTGGTTTTGGAGACGCCAAATAATTTCAGGGAAACTGGTATGCCTACAGCTGGAAGGAAATTTATCATCTCCGACTTGGGCTGCTTCCTGTGATCAGAAAGCGGGCCCAGGTGCAGGAAAGCCTGGATGGGGAGTCGGCTCCCCTGGGGTGTAGCTGCCACCCACCTGTCAGTCTGGGAAGAAGGCCTGAGCCAACAGGAAGCTTCCTCCACAGTCCGCAATGTCTGGGAACGACTTTGAAGCGAGTTTCTTGGAAGTGAGTTTTTGCATGAGAACGTGTTTCGCCGTCAAAACCCCAGCAGACCTTGCCTCTCTAGCTAACGGCTGGTTTGCCGCATCAGGCCCCCCTCTGTTTTACTGCTCACCACCTCAAGCGCCAGAGGACATTAAGAGTGTATCAAGCAGTACCATACTACTTGGTCAAAGTGCTGATTAGCAAGGCTCTAAGTGCAGAGATGTTTATCTTTTATGGCATTCTTTCATTGTGGGTTAATAGAGGAAATTAGAAAAGGCTAAAGGGTTTTTTAAAATTTTCATTTGGGGTCACACCTGGCGATGCTCATATGGGACGTGGGGGATGGAACCCGGGTTGGCCGTGTGCAAGGCAAATGCCCTACCTGCTGGACCATCGCTCCGCCCCAGGATATTTTTTAATCTAGGAAAAAATAAGGACCAAAAAGCAGAGAGAGACCTTGGAGATTAAATATTATACAGACATTTAGTATTAGTGAATCTTTTCCAAATCATTTGTTTACTTTTGTCCTAATAAGTAAACTTTTTGTTGTGTGCCAGGAACTTTCTATCAATTTAATACTTAGAACTCATTAAGCTGCTGTGAAAACTCTCATTTTTACGATGGGGAAACTGAGGCAGAGAAGAGACTTATCCAGAGTAGTTACACGGCAGGGTTAGCCCGATTTGACTGTCACAGCTCAGCTGCCTTCCTGCACTCTAAGATTAACTGGTCCGACAAGTGAAAGCTGGTTTTTTTTTTTTTTTTTTTTGTCAACTTCTGGCTAGAGCTGACTTTTTTAAAGTTTGTTTGTTTTCTTTGGTCTTCAATCAGCCTTGTGTGTTCCCAGCATTGTGCCAGGGACCGGGGAAACCACAATGGTACAGTGTGATGTATAAAAAACAGAAGCGACAGAAGGGGGCCCAAATTATTAGCTGGAGAGCAACAGCTTTCCAGAAGGGACCACACTGAGCTCTCTGCTCTTCCTGCCGCAGTGGCTCCACTGTCCATAAGGGACGGGGGGGGGGGAGGGGGCAGAGCAGGGACTCCACTTCTCTTAACCAAGCTCCAAGCACACCCGCTGAGTGCATGTAAATGTCCTTCACACCCCACATTTAGGAAGGGTGCACGTGACAATGCCCGTCATCGTGCCCATCACACAGAGGGGCTCCCGGCGAGGTCCATCTGCTGTGGCATTGGCTTGTTGCCCCGCATTTTTATTGCAAAACCACACACCGAACCCACCCAAATACCTATCCTGAAACAGGATTTGCTGCAACCCCTGGATTTGTTGGGCTGCTAACACTAGTTGTGGTGATGACGGTGGCAAAGGGTGGCCCTCCTAGCAAAAAGAGACAGACATCTTGCGGTTTCCCTTGGCAGCGAGGACTACTACGTCCGGTGATTATAAGGCATCTCTGCACTGGACAGGACCCTCAGCGGGCTGGAGAGAGGGGCTTATTGTTTTAAGCCTAACTTTCGGAGGCATTTGGGTCCCTGCCAGGACACAGGGGCAGATAGGGCACGTCTGGGAGCTAAGCCGGGGGTTCGGAAACTGGGGGTTCGCCCAGCGCGAAGGCGCAGCAGCTCGACGGTTGCACGCGTGCACAGGCGCCCCCCCCCCCCCCCGCACCCCCCGCACCCTCCCCCGCACCCCTCCTCTGCACGCGCCTCACGGCGCAGGGATTTCCACCCCGGCTCTCCGCCTCCGCGCCACGGGATCCGCACCCGCCGATCTGCCTGTAAGATGGAGACGAGGGCACGAGCGCTGCCTTTGTGCCCTTCTCCGCGAGGGGCACGAGGCCCAGCGGCCCGGTCATGCACACCCGGCGACCCGCAGGGCAGAGGGGCCGGGTCGCGCTTGGTAGGACGCAGATGTACCCCCCGCTCCCGCATGCAGGCGGCTACCTACCGTGCCTCGAGCTCTTCGGACCCGTGGAGCAGGCTTGCAGCGGCGCCACCGGCTGCGGCACCCCCATGCGGCGGCCTCGAAGCAGGGGTCGCAGGCGGAGATCACGGTCTTTCGCCCGTGCCTGGAGCGTTGGGGGGGGCGGGACCTTGCCGGCCACGCCCTTCGACCCCGCCTCTCCTCCGCAAAGGGGAAGCCTTAGCGGCAGCGCGGCCAATCCCAAGTCTCAGTCTGGAAGGTTGACCAATAAGAGGTTCGCTTCTGCAAAGGAGAGCCCGCCCCTAGAGCAGTTTTAGCCTATAGGAGGTCGAATCTTCTTCGGGCCTCGTTTTCGGCACTCCAGGCTCGGGTTACAGGGTTCCCGGGAGTGGGTCGCGCGAGGGCAAGTTCTGTGGGAGGCCGCGGAGCGATGCGTGCCGGGTGCCGCGCTTTCCCCTCCACGCCGGCCACAGCCTCATTCTCGGGTGCACCGATTCGTGTTGCTCTGGGTGCGCGGTCTGCTTCGTGCGCGCTGCTGCTGTGGATGCGGACCAACAGTCTGCGTCCGTGCGTTCGCGTTCGAACTCCCAGGGGCTGTGACCGAGACCGAACAGGTGCCTTGGGGCTTAAGCCCTGGAGAGGACAGGTCGCGAGGTGACTGGGAGGTGGAACTTGGGCAACGTTTGAAAGAGTATGAGGGATGTAGGTAAAGGACCTGGATGCTGCTTAGCAACTTGGTCCGACGGGCAATGCGTGTTGACACTTGCGGGAAAGGAGAGCCAGCTCCTGCCCAGGCCGCTCTGCCCGCCTGGAGCTGAGCTGGAGCAGGCGGAATGGGCGAGCCACCAAGGAGAAGCTCCAGAGCCAGGGAAGAGACTGTAAGGCTGGAAATGCCAAGAGAGGGCGGCGGAGAAGGGGATGGGTTGTATAGTGTCCAGACCGTTCCTGCCCCCATGCGCAGTCAGACACATGCCGACCTCTCCAGCCCTTAACCTTATCAGAAGTCTAGGAGCCTAAAGTCTGCTGTTTTAACATTTTAAGTGGGGGAGGGAGGCACACCCAGGTAGGCTCAGGCGACACTCCCAGTGGGGCTCTAGTGACCATATTGGATGCCCAGGATCGAACCCGTTCAGCGGTGTGCAAGGCAAATACCCTCCCTCTGCACTTGATACTGATCTGGCCTCTCATTTGCTTTTATTTTGTTATTTTTTTCTTTTTTGGGTCACACTCGGCGATGCTCAGGGGCGGTGCTCAGGGACCGTGTGAGATGCTGGGGATCGAACCCGGGTCGACTGCGTGCAAGGCAGACGCCCTACCCTGTGCCATCGCTCTGGCCCTCTCATTTGCTTTTAATGCTCAGCAGAATCGTGGGACTTGGAAGAACTACCTCCAGATGGGGCGGCGCGGGAAGGAGGGAGGGGGGGATAGGATCACGAGGAACCTCACTCTGCCTATATCGGCCTCCCTCTATTTCAAACGCTTTTCTCCCAGCAACACTTTCAGAGATGGTTGCCCCCACCATGACGGGTCTCTAAACCCCTGGAATCCTGCTGTGGATTCTCTCGCACGGGGCACTAGGACTTGGGAAACAGACTTGTTGCATTTTCCTGGAATTGCCTTGTTTGCTTATCTGTCTGTCTGTCTGTGCTAATCTATCTATCTATCTATCTATCTATCTATCTATCTATCTATCTATCTATCTATCTATCTATCTATCTATCTATCTATCTATCTATCTATCTATCTATCTATCTATCTCATCCATCACATCATCACTCATCCATATTATCTATCTATCTATCTATCTATCTATCTATCTATCTATCTATCTATCTATCTATCTATCTATCTATCTATCTATCTATCTATCTATCTATCTATCTATCTATCTATCTATCTATCTATCTATCTATCTATCTATCTATCTATCTATCTATCTATCTATCTATCTATCTATCTATCTATCTATCTATCTATCTATCTATCTATCTATCTATCTATCTATCTATCTATCTACCAAACCACAGACTGGCTCTATAGGAGATCACCAGGCTGAGGGGGAACGGCTGAGGTTCACAAGAGAAGCAGGTACGGTGATGACAGACAGACTCCAACACAAGAGAGGTTGAATACTGCTGCGATTGAGGGCAAAGCTTCTCTTTTTATGCTTTAAATGCACAGGTGCAAGATTACACCAGTTACTTTCTAGCAAAGGAGGCATTTTCAACATCAAAAGGGAGTTTATTGTGTTCACCACATATGACCACCTTTTGCCTGCACCTGTTTTTCTGACGTGTTTTTCTGACGTCTTTTGTTTTTACATTTTTTCATATTTGCCTCCAAGTAAGGTACATAATTTCTTTAATCTTGATTTCCGTAGAATCACTTACTAGCTCTATGCACATATTATAGATTAACTTAACCTACTCCTAAATAGAAACTTCTATGCAGAATTTATAATTGTAAGATTGTTAAGATTATGTACTAGAAAGTGTTGACTTTAATAGGCCCAATTCTTTTCACACAGGAGGTCTTAGGAGGCTAAATGTCACTGCATTCCTGTCAACAGGGGGTAGCCGGAGGCCTCCACCCATAGGTCACGGAATCCTCCCTTCCCACTAATGATGGAAGGCAAAGGCCAGAAGGCCACGAACCTTTCCTTAACAAGGACCTGAGACCAGCTCAGGCCTTGGCAGCCAGGGTGCTGCGCTGGCGACACCGTTGCCGGGCGTGGCAGTGCATGGCATCTATCCATCCATCCCTCCTCTCTGTCTGTCTGTCTGTCTGTCTGTCTGTCTGTCTGTCTGTCTGTCTGTCGCGTCTGTCTGTCTATCTATCCATCTATCCCTCCCCTCCATCCCTCCCTCCTCCATCCTCTATCTCTCCATTTCTATCTCTCTATCTCTCTATCTCTCTATTTATTGCTTTTTGGGTCACACCGTCAGTGCTCAGGGATCACTCCTGGCTCTGCACTCAGGACCATGTGGAATGCCAGAAGTCGAACCAGGTGGGGCTGTGTAAGGCAAACACCCTTCCTGCTGTGCTATCTCGTTCTGACCCTGGACTTGTCTTGTTTAGTAGAGGTTTTTATCAAACCCAGAGGTACAAACTTTTGTCATTAGAACAGTTCGCCCACAATGCTTTTGTTTGAACAGGATATTGGTTGCATAACACTTTTTTTGTTTTTGTATTGGGGGTGCCACCCTGTGCTCAGGGATCATTCCGGTAGTGTGATCACTCTGGAACCATATGCTGTGCTGGGGATCAAGCCAGGGTTTGTCTTGTGCAAACCTTAACCTCTGTACAATTGTTTTAATAATTAAAAAAGAAAAACCTATTTTAAAAATTCTCAATGAAAAAAAAATCTTCAGGGGCCAGAGCGATAGCACAGCGGGTAGGTTGTTTGCCTTGCACGTGTCCGACCTGGGTTTGAGCCCCAGCATCCCATATGGTCCCCCGAGCACTTCCAGGAGTAATTCCTGAGTGCAGAACCAGGAGTAAGCTCTGACAATTGCCGGTTGTGACCCAAAAAGCAAAATAATAATAATAATAATAATAATACTACTACTACTACTACTAATAATAATAATAATAATAATAATAAAGAAAAATCTTCTTCTGGGGACCAGAGCAATAGTACAGTGTAATTTGCCTTGCACACAGCAGGTTGGCAGATTCAATTCCCGCCATCCCATATGGTCCCTGGAGCCCACCAGGAGTGATCCTTGAATGCATAATCAGGAGTAATCCCTGAGCACTGCTGGGTGTGAACCCCCCCAAAAAAAACCAAAAAAAACAAAAAAGTCTCTCTCCTTACTCTTAAAGCACAATAAATGGGGAAAGCAAAAGAAAAGTTGCATTACAGAGTGATAATTTGGAAGGAATAGGTTGACCAGTCACCATGTACAACCCCACATTTACCAAGCCAGGGCAATCCATCTTCAGAAAGAAGTTGGCTGGAAGCAGAATATTCATTCAGAGTCCAAGTGCTATCCCCACAAATCACTGATGACCAGATTACCAGAGGGAAGTTTGCATTTATAAAGGAAAAGCACTTTCCACATTAAGCAAGGTATTGAACATCATGAATAATGGAACTTACAAGGCTTCTCAGAATCACAGAAATATTTAACTTCACTTTGTGTGAAAGGGAGATATAATGAATATCAGAATAGGCTCAATACCACCACAAAGGGTATTGTGGGCTATTTCAAGCCCAGGTATGCTGGCCTTGGTGGCTAAAGTCACCGGGCTCTCGTGGAGATGGAGCTGGGGTCCCTTTCCACCACCTTTATCCCGATGAGGAGGCCTGGTGGACCCGCCCACGAAATGCTTCCAGGCTGTTGGCCATGAACCAGAGACACAGATATACGGGGCAGAGCTGCTACGGCTCTCCCTGTTGCACTTTGCAGCTGTGAACTGAGAGTGCGCGCACAGCAGAGCCTGGCAAGCTACCCGTATTGTATTTGATATGCCAAAAATAGTAACAACAATAGACCTCATTCCCATCACCTGATTGAATGGTTTGAGGCTCTTCATGTTCCTGGAGCAAGCAGAGGCCCTTGAGCTCTACTAGCATGCAACAGGCACAAATGGAGACGTTACTGGTGCCTGCTCAAGCAAATAGATGAACAACGGAAAACAAGTGATGCAAGTGATACCACCACAAGGATGGATAAAATAAAACCCACTCTATCAGAACAGCAGAAAATAATTCACACCACGCCATCCAACAACTAGCCAAGAGATATAAGGCACTCACAGGACGACAGCAAAGAAACCCACCCTAAAGTGGGAGTTGGGGGAGAAGGCACTAAAATAACACTTCTTCAAAAGACAACACAAAGACTCCAGCAGGCATTTGGAGGCATCTGGAAAAGTGCTCATCGTCCCTGATCAGGGAAATGCAAATCAGAATGTGAACTGGTCACTGGCACTAGCGGCCGGTCAGCCTCAGTAGAAGAATATTGAGACAAAAAAAATCTCCTTGTCTGAGAATAGGCATCACCCTCTCTGGGCCCCGCTTCAGGGTCCCAGGAGAGACAACGGTGGTCAGTCGGTGGGCCTGTAATAGAGGGCCTGGTGAATCAGCGTGTTCACCGACGGACCCTAGGCCTGCACACACTTGGGACAGGAGCTCCTGCAGCCTCTTCATGGCCTCTTAGTGGCCCAGACAGAACCACTACTGCCCAGCAGACCCCCAGTCTGGGGCTTTGAGAGCACTTGAGAGGCTTCTGTGAAGGGACAAAGTAGAGGAGGAAACTGCAGGAATTCTCACTCCTGCCTCAGGAGGAAGCGAGACCCTCCTCAAGGACACTGACTGGGGACGTCATGGCCCAAGGCTGCACAGAGAGAGGAGGCACTGTGAGTGGTGGGCGGAAGTCCTGAGGCTGAAGCTCAGAATTTAGAGCTGGAGCTCTGAGTTGCAGCTAGAGCTAGATCTGAGCTAGAG